>JANSTP010011129.1:0-15569 GCA_025330745.1 Cladonema radiatum
CTGCATGAAAATTCTGTTTTATAATATTGGGCTATTTGTGTAATATTCAGGAGTGAAGTTAAAACTTTTGAAACTTTAGAAAAAATGGGGTGGAAAAAGAAAACTGAATCTTGAATTGCCATAAAACTGCTTTTTAGTCGAAAAATTTATTGTTTCAGAAAGACCAAATTGGTGACTAAAAAAGCCGAAATAGCCGTTTTAGACAGTTTAGAAGGCAAAATTTTCTTCGTTGCCCAACCATGGTGGGCAACAATTTTCAGGCACTCCGACATTAGTAAAGCTTGACAGGGTTATAAAAAATCTTGTATCCGCCCAAGATTTATTTTACTCTCGAATCTTGGTTATTAATAAATGGGGAGAAACTATTAGACGAAAAGGCTTTGTCCCAAATCAGAGTAGCAGAATTTGTAGTGTTCATTTCCTTCGCAGTGACTTTTGTAGAGCATTCAATGAAGGCGAAGCCAGGCGATTGAAATTTGATGCAGTTCCCTCTCTCTTTCTTTTTCCTTCAAGTTTCTCTTTGCCACCAAGCAAAAGAAAACTTGATGCTGAAATTCCAAATGATAGGCTTTGCCCACTGAATGACAGTGTAGAGCGGTTTGAGTCAGTTCCTCAACCATTTGCAGTTGTAGCGAAATATAGTCCCCTCCCTGGCAATGACAGCAGCAGCTGCGAGCCAAGTAGCAGAAGAGAACAAGAAAAAGAGCCTGTTGATTTTGCTCCTGCTGAAGTTAGGGTTGATGGTCCTCGTGATTCTTGCTCCTGTCTCAGTGAAAATCAAGATCAAACTTTCAGTGATCTCGATTTGAACTTAGTGAAAACAATAGACACTAATGAAAACTTGCGAAAAGAAAATCAAAAACTAAAAACAAAGTGAAAACATTACAAAAAGGTAACCAGCGGAAGGACTAGAAAATAAAAACCATGAAACAAACAGTTGCACTACTAAAGGAATCATCATTATTGTCGACTGATGCCGCAAATATGCTTCACAAAAACTTTGAAGCATTGAGTAAAGAGCTGATAACAAATCATTTTAAGAATCAGCATGTTAAGCCCAAAGGTCATCGCTACATTGATGAAGTGAAAAAATTTGCCTTAACGCTTCATTTTTACTCTCCTCAAGCATATAATTTTCTACTGCCTTTTTTTTCTCTTCAAGCTCCAAGTTCTATTACTAATTGGGCATCATCGGTAGACTGTGAGCCAGGCTTTTTTAAAGATGTATTTGATTTCCTAAAGGGAAAAGCAAAAGACCATGTGAATTATCAGGACTCTGCACTTATCTGTGACGCAATGAACATAAAAACAAGCATAACCAATGACAAATCAACTGGAAAATTCACAGGCTTTGTAGACTATGGTGAAGATATTGTTGCATGTGATCCTGACACTCCAGCTACAGAAGCATTTGTTCTTATGCTTCTAGGATTACATGGCCATTGGAAAGCTCCTATTGGCTATACTCTGTGCAACAAAATAAAAGCTTCTGATTTGACTTGTTTTATCAGGAAAGTTTTTGACATTGCTATTTCATCAGAATTAAATGTAAGAAATGTGACATTTGATGGATTTCCCTCAAATTTTGCTACACTCACACCATTTGGATGCTTATTTGGCAAGGATGTGGATAGCATTGATGGCAGTTTTTCATATCCAGGTTTTGATCACACACTTTATGTGATCCCTGATTCTTGTCATATGCTTCAGTTAGCTAGAAATGCACTTAATCATCTGGGAACTCTTAAGAATGGACATGGCAAAACAATTCGCTGGGAACATATAGAGAAACTGCATAAACTTCAGTTTGCAGAGGGTCTTAAATTTGCAAGCAAAGTTTCGCTCACACATGTCCACTTCCATCGTCACAAGATGAATGTAAAAATAGCTGTTCAGTCATTGAGTAGTTCAACTGCTGATGCCATTGAGTGCCTAATGGGACTGAAGCACCCTGATTGTGCTGGTGCTGAAGCCACAGTGTCTTTGTCAGACAAGTTGATAAATTGTTGAACTCTCGAAATCCCCGTGGGAGAGGCAATAAAATACCACTTTTCTTAAAACTTTGTTCCACCTGGGAGTCTGATTTCGATGAAATAGTTGATTATTTAGCCGGTCTTACATATTGCAAGGGCATGCCTCTATTGAAACACAGGAGAAGAACTTTTGTTCTAGGTTTCACAATGGCTGCCAAAAGTATGAAGTCAGTGGCGTTTGATTTACTTACTAAAGAGGAACATCCTTTCAGATATGTTTTAACTTATAAGTTCTCGCAAGACCACCTCGAATTGCTATTTGCCTGCATTAGAGGCAAAAATGGTTTCAACAGTAATCCTGACACCAGGCAGTTGAAATCGGCTCTTAAACGAATTCTCCTTCGGAATTCAATCATAGGGTCAAAACATGCTAATTGCTTGACACTTAAAGAGTTTTCAAATGGATCAATTTTTTCCCTGTAATAGAGTAAGAAGAGAACACCAATAGACCCTGAGGATAATTATGATGTCCTTGAAGACCAGGAGATTTTGGAGATAGAGCAGTGGAAGCTGGAGTTCTATTTGCAAAACAGTAGCCTATCTCTTTACAAGGAAGCCATCTTAGCATCCATTGCTGGTTATTTAGTGAAGAAGTTGCTGAATAAACTGTCACGTCCAATCTGTGCAAATGCTTTGATAGGAACTTCAGAACACAGCTACTCAACAACTGCTCTTTCCTTCATCAACCTAAAAAACAGAGGAGGTCTGACTATTCCAAGCAATAGTGCCATTGAAACAATAAAGTTATGCGAGAAGATCTTCAATCGCTATGTCAGTGGTGACGACTACAGCAAAATAAGTGCAGACAAAAAAATAAAATTGAAGATGCAACAAATGTTACTATTAGTGGCTGTAGAAAAGAAAATGTTTTCAGAACTCAGTTCTCATGACATCGAACATGAGGCTGTTAGTGAAGATATTCACTCATCACAACTTCTGAAAGTGCGTGGAAACGAATTCTTTACTATGAGACTCTTGAGGTATTCTATGACCTATAGTGAGGAACATTTAAAAAAGTCAGTAATTGGTTTGCGTCAAATAGTTACACATTTTCTTTCTTTCAAGCGCCTCTAAGTGCAGCAAAACCAAAACTTGACCAAATTATGCATTCACCTTGACCTTGAGGCCCTATGTGTAACAAAACAAAAAGCAATAAAAAACAAAAAAATATAATAAAAAGCAAAAAAAAATAAAAAATAAATAAATTAAAATAAAAAACAAAGAAATAAAATAAAAAACAAAATAAAGTAAAAAAATAAAACAAAACAAAACAAAAAAAAAACAGACAAAAAAAACATAAAAATCAAAATCAAAAAAATAATTTTTCAGAACTTGACCAAAGCTTTAATTAAATAACTGAAATCAAGATGTACTCATGGCAGTAAGAGGAGGCAAGGGCTGGCTGTAATGGGACGGCATCAAATCAAAAACTTGACACAATGGAGGCCAGCGTTCAAGTTCTGAAAAATTTTCTAAATTGAATGAATGAGTCTGTGAATGAATGAATGCAAAAATGCATGAGCCTGTTATGGATTCATAAACAGTACCTTCCCGTAGGTAGGTAGGTAGGTAGATAGATAGGTAGGTAGGTAGGTTTATTTCGTTACCATTAAAGTAGCAATAATAAAAGCATTAAAAATGACAATTAGAAGTACATACACAAGAAAAGTATAAATTACAAAGTTAAGGAAAATTCAAAATAGAAAAAAAAAAAGAGTTACAAATAAAATCACATGAGGGAATGGTAACAGGGATGACACAAAACAAAGCTAAAGCCCGATTTCCATTGTGGTCCCTTAATCCGTGGTGGATCTGTTAGTAGTGGAGATATTCTCCATGAACCAAACTGCTTGTTTTTTTTGTTCCTTGAATTCCTATATTTTTTAAATTTTTGTATTCAAAACAAAGCCCAAACTCTGGTCGTCTAATTCAAGACATCCATTTTGGAAAACCTGGATTAAAATCCCAGCCAGGGTTGAATAAAAATAACTATATACAGTGGTGTAGCCTTGTGCTACTCAGCTGGTTTTAGAAAAAATACTGTCCAAAAATATTATAGTTTACTTTTTTTCTTTTTTTCTTTCTTATTGTTATTTTTTTACTCTCTGGTGCCAAATAAAAGGGTGGGCATGATTGGGATGGGATATATATCCACATGTGCACTTCTTCTTACAGAAAAACTTATTTGTCACTCCTTCTAAGGTACTTTTGCACGTTTCTCTTTGTTTCTTGTCCCATGATGCATGTTAATTTCTGGATATATGTTTGTCAATATTATATGTTTTGTGTGAGATAAGTTTCTCCCAGTGTTGAGTGTATGTTGTATACACGTATTTATTTAGTGTACAAAGTGTACACATATTTGAAGTATTTCGTGAGTTGTTCACGTGTGAGTTGTTCACATAGGTTTTTCCGTTGTTTTTCATTGTTATTGTGAGTGCTTTATCTCGGGTAGACGCACAGTTGAATTAGCAAGTATTTTAGTTATTTTCCTTTGCTTCATTTTACACCACAACCTTTACTTAGTAACTTTGTATTCTGTAAATATTTTATATTGTTTTTCAGATTGTATTTATATTCACGGATTATTCATAGTCTTATTTTTCTTTTATCAATTTAGCGTTGTTATCATGTTATTAGTTTGAATAGTCAAAGCAATAATTGTAGCATCTGTCAATTCCTCAATTTACCCTATCACAGCATTCATAATATAAGTAATTAATGTTTTCTTAGAATTCAATAATTTCAACGTTTCCATGGATACTATTATAAGATCACTTTTTAAAGTGTATGCCTTTTATATGCCTTTAAAAGGCGATTTATAGAAAGAAATACGTGACTTTATCTTGCAGTTACTTAGACAAAACGTGATCACCTAAAAAATATATTTATTTTCTCTATGGTGACAAAAAAAATATTTTGGACTTTTGTTGACGGTCTTTAAAAGAATTAAGAAAGAAATGTTTTTATTCTCAGTTTACTACTTTGAATTTAGTTTTATAAATTTTTAAAAATTTGCAGTCTTCAATTTATTTTTAATAAATCAATTTAAAGACCGTATTCTAGCTGCTTAAAATCTAGTGATCACGTATTGACTAATCCACAGCCTCTTATTGTCTTTAGATTAAAAATAATGCTCGTCATAAAATGTTTTTAGATATATTTCAAAAAGTAGAGAGCTTTAGCCAGGGATGGCGCCATACACCAATTCGACTGGCGGATAATCTCAGGTTGCCAAAGGGACTGGTAACGAGACTTCGGTGGTAAAAAATATTCTTTCACGGTGAAGTTGGGTGGAGTTTATAAATATTATTGACTTTTTTCTCATAAAAAAAGCCTAAGTCACAGAGGGTGCACTAGCAAGAATATTTTAAAAGAAATGTTAAACGTACAAAGACATTTCTGCCAGTCCAAGTCACTTCCATCAAATTTTCTATGGGATTTTCCACACTTTCTCGATTGGTATGACATAGGCAGCATACTCATACTGATATTGATAAAGTGTATTGTCATACAAATTTCCCCCCAATATGTTAGAGA
Organism: Cladonema radiatum; assembly: GCA_025330745.1. Lineage (NCBI taxonomy): Eukaryota > Metazoa > Cnidaria > Hydrozoa > Anthoathecata > Cladonematidae > Cladonema > Cladonema radiatum. The sequence continues at coordinate 5,574 of JANSTP010011129.1, forward strand.
TTTTTATATGTTATTTCATAAAGATATTTTTTACGAATTAAGGTAATCATCTGCATCATGAGGTCATGAACATCTCAATCACAGCATTTTTTGCTGTTGTTGGCATTTTGCAAAGTAGCACGAATCTGGTGTTTTTGATGAAGCCATGACCTTGTCACTTCACTAAGCCCAACCAGAACAACCATTCTAGATATATTTCACTTGTTGCTACCAGAATTCAAAATCTCATTCAAAAATAAAAAGAAGTTCAAAAGATAGACCTCTAATTTAAAAAATTTAATTTATTGCTCTGTTGGCGCCCGTTAGAGGGCACTTCTGGATCGAAAAACCTAAAATTTCTATATGAAGTAAATGGTACTATATTTTTGGATATAAGTAATATAGTATTTGGTATTGTATATCTCGTATCATATAAAGAGTGCTCAATACTTTATGTATATTTATCTAGAGTGATCGTATATCTTAGAGTAGGTGATAAAAGACACAGATTTTTAATCAATACTCAGAGTATCATGCCTACCGGCAATCATCAGTTGGATAATATAAAAACAACGTTAAAACAAAATATATAATAGAAAAGAATGTTCTCATTTGTGTTACGTCAATTATTCGAGTCATTACGTATTAGAAAAATTTTGCACATGTGACGGCACTTCGAAAACAATTTGGATGTACTGTTTAGGAGGTTGTTGCGTTGATAAAGTGCTGTTTGTAGTTTTCCGTTTAGACATCTGTCCTTGCTTGGATTAAAACGAATCGAATTTTCTGATTATTCTCGATGTTACGTTAAAAAACCTTTTGCTTTGATTTACCAGAACTCTTTTGATAGTTCGGTTTCACTTTTATACACGTCTGTTGTGGAGGACTTTTCATGGTTGACGTATCTCACTTGAAATGTGGTCTCAGCTAAACCAATGTAGCATTTTTCTCCATAATGTGGCTCGTCTGATTTCATGTTGGTTTGGTACACCACCTTATTTATTAAGCAACTACCGTCTAACGTGCATTCTCTTTTCTTTTTACAGTTTTTTTTTTTTTTTTTTTTTCTTGTTCCTTTTTTAATACTTTTCACTTATGGTTGTTGATGAATGTTTGCATGTTGGCTGTACAGCTATAGCTGACTTTGACAGTGTTTCTATTGAATATTTTGTGTTGTTTGTGTTTCTCTGGAAAGTACTTATCAATAAGTTTTAAGAATTTTGAGGTCTATATATTTATATCCGTTTCTTGGAAGATCCGAAGGGTAAAATAAAAACCTTGAAAATCGCCATTTTTTGATATTCTTGATGACGTCATGACTTTGTCAGGTGATCTTTGGGGTCAATTTTTTTTAAATTTGAAAGTTCGCTTATTACTTTATATATTTGGCAAGTTCTATTGAATTTGGTTGAGAATTAAAGACAATTTTCCCTCCTCTTATGCTTTTAACGTACATTAAAAGCCTATGTTTAACACAGTGTAACTCTGGTTTTACACCCTGGTTCAACAGAATGCCACCTCTCCAGTCCAAAACCATGGGATTCTTTATTTACATACATTGGCCTTTCAATATATCACAGTGACAATGTATTCCTAGAATCTTGACAAAAGCTCAAAATTTGGCTGTACTACATCTAGAAGATACAAAGATATAACTATTATTAGATATATCAACATTTACGTGATAAGAAGTGATACTTTCAGTGATAAGAACTTTGCTCCTTTAGACCTTTGAAGATGTATAGGAAGTAGAAAAGAAAGAAATTAACCGTATTAGCACAAAAAATATTACCCTATAATGTTTTTAAATATTACCTTATAATTTTTTTGTGAAGATAAAAGTTATGAATGAATAAGAGAACAACAACAAAAAAAAAAAAAAAAATCAGTAATAGAAACTTTTTTTTTCAAATTACAAATGAAGCTAAAAAACAAATAATAGCATAATATGATAACCTTGACTCTTTGATTTGTACCATTAACAAAGCAAATTTTACAAGTAAAAGTCCCTGCTATAGTTTCAGAACGGGAGCTGAAACTCCAACACTGACTTGATTTTTTCTTTTTGTCTTTTCTTTTCTTCTCTATCTCCAACAAAGATTTTCCCCTTTTGCAGTTTGTTTTGCCAAAATAACCATGATACAGGACCATCTAATGGACTGCCCAATTAGTAAAGGATGTTTAATTGTTAAAAATGTGTGACTAGAATTTTATTTTCAAATTGGTATTTTTTATGATTACATAAGTAAGATGAATTAGGTTATGCAGATGTTTCTGTTTTCACACTGCAAACACTGCAGTCTATTTTAACATAAGTTTTATGTAGTCTCTATTTTTGTAGTGGATATTTTTTTTCAATTAAAGAGTTATTCAATAAATTAACATTTTAATAGGAAATAAAAAAAAAAAAACACGCATAATAAGATGAAATACTCAGTAGAGTCAAAGCAGTAGATAGATAAAGTTTTCTAGTGTGTCTGTTGACTTTCAGATTCAAACATTAAGCTGGTATTATCATTTCTGTGATAAAGTAAATATTAGTATTAATATATAACGGGAAATTTTTTTAAATTTAGAAACTAATATAATTTTCACTTTTTAAACAAATTAAACTTTTTAAATAAATGAAGGCAAGGGCTAATACAGGAAGTTTTCCAGGTTGCTATACCAATACTGGGCACACAAAAGATATGCCCAAAGTATAGAAAATATAGAAAGCCACCACAAAAAGTCAAATGCAGTACGTTTGCAAAAAGTATGTATTTTTTTAGATCACAAAAATGCAGTCAGCACTAAAAGTTGAATAAGTTCCGAATTATTGCTAAAATGTACACTAGACGTACGCCATGCCACGTCAAGCCTATATAGCACAAATCAAGAAAAATTTCAAGTCTGCAATGAAAAATCTAGTTGTTTCACTGGCGCTCAAAAACAAAATGCTCTAAATGAGCTACCCAATGCTTCATTGACAACGTATGGTTTTTAGATAAAGCATACTCTTTTGTCGAGTCATGTGAACTCTAAGAATCACATTTTCTTGGAAAGTTTACCTCCTTCTGAAAGCCATTACGAAAAAATTGTTTGCAAGTGATAAAGCATTCACCGAGGGAACCGACATGGGAACTGAGTGCAATTAAGTACTGAATCGATGGAACCGATAAAGGAACTTTGAGAACCGATAGCAATATTTGAGAGTAGATAGGGAACCAACATATAAAGAGGGGAACCTACTGAAGAACAAGGTGAAACCATAGGGGAATTAAAACGAATTACAGTTAAAATAGTGTTTCTTAGAATTGCAGTAGTAAGCATTATAGAAATGAGAGACCTGGAAATTTTCCTCACAAATTATAACTTCATAAGAGAATAGCTGATTTTAAAATGTTTATTTCAGATTCTGAAAAAAATCTTTGCTGAGAAAGCATATACAGTTATTAAGGTTGGCAACCATATTTTTGTAGCGAAACAGAGCCTTGAAAATACAGTTTTTTAAATAACCTAGAGACAGTTGTCTCCTCGTATAAAGGTAATAATTGACTCGCGTTATTAAACTGCCAGACGTCTCACCATCAGTCCGCAGGACAATACGTTAAGTTAAGTTTTCTTGGTTCAACTATGGTTCAACGTTGGTTGAGCTCGCGCACACCATCTGATGGCTAACATACTTTGTACTCCCTTTGTGCTTACAACATCAGTTGGCGATTATTCTACTAAACAATTTGAACTTAACCCGCTTGAACTTTCGAGCCTCTGCTGGTACAAACTTACTGCCAGGTTTTGATCTTAATTAATTACCACTACATTTCCAGCCCATAAAGGGGAGTACACTCTGAGATTTAAATTATGGATTTCTCAAATATTTATTCTTTTGTTTACAAATAACAAAAATATTTTGAATGACCCAGTGGAATCAAATTCAATTAGGACCATGGATAGTCCGCCTGACTAAAACCGATCACCATACTTTAATTGCTTTTTCACGTTCGTTAAGACAGTTGTGAACTTGTTATAAGTTTAAAGAAATTCAAGCCTATTTTCATTTTTTTCAAATTTTAAAACTACAATCTTGTTTTAATTTTTTTTTTTACTGACCGCATCCTTGAACTTAACCGTATTTCACAAGTCTCACCAACTCATCACAGACTTAGAAAGTACACAGTTCATCATGCTTTTGACTTGATACACTCGGTTCCCAAAACGGTTCTCTTTCATTCCGTTGTCCATTCCCCTGATTCCCACTCGGTTCCTGTCAGTTCCCAACACATTTCTCCTGGTTCCTTTATCGATTCCTCTGGTTTCTCTAGGTTCCTATCAGTTCTCAACACGGGTCCAATGGTTCTTTTATCGATTCCCCCGGCTCCTTCTCGGTCCCTATCACTTAACGTTTTAGAGCTTACGATAAAACTTTAGGATTTCATTGTTCTATGTATGCTATTTTAGACAATCCTTTTACCGATTGGTAACTTTCAAATACAGCCAATTTTCTATGAATGTTTCTATGCACTGGTACCCTTAGATGATACTCTCAAATCTTCTCTACTCAAGTAAACGTGAGTGGATTCACTCAAGATTTTTCAAGAATATTAAGTTAATGTAGCATCGTATGAAAGCTGATCTCCATTTAATGTATCCACTGTTACCCTTAGAAAACGCCAGCGTTTTTACAATCTACACTGGGTTCCGTATCGCCATTAGACAATTGCATTGAATATTACTGTATGAAACATGATTGTAAAGCCTTGTAGTAGGAACATATACGTGGTCACTTCAGTGCTGGAGAATTTGGCAACAATGCGCCTGGAAGTACAGAAAATCTGGTCTAAATAAATCATACTTGTAACTAAAAGTCTGAATTCCTGATCTATCACTTTTATTGGAAAACGTTTTTCAAACTACAATCAAAAACTTTAATCATACAATTATTTTTGATAAACACATTTTTCTTTCTAAAAAAATCCTTTAACTTGCAAACTACATGATCAAATTCAATTTAAACTTCTCCTATTCACATAGAAAAAAATGAAAAAAGATTGCATCATAAAAAAAATGGGAAATTACATGCATTGAGATTGAATGAAAAAGAAAGAAAATTATTTCATCAGCAACAGAATTTCCCCTTGCACAATAAATACGATACGACCTAGGGAATTTCTTTTTCCCATGCAGAAAATAAATATATTAAAATGTTTGTTCGTAAGTTGTTATTAAAATTTCAAAGTCATCTCCAGACATTAGAGACTTATGAATTTATGTCAGGACATTGTTTTTAATCGATATTTTAGTAATGAAAAAGAAACCTTAAAAATAGAAAACAGAATTAGATTATGTTGACATAAGAAAGAAGAATATCACAATTTTTAAAAAAATGATGATGTTGTGTAACAAAAGAATTCTGTCCAATTCGTAAGTCACATACTCAATTAAAAAAGTTTTTAGAAATATTTTTATTGTTTTTAACTTGACATAAATAACGTAGAGAATCATTTGCTTCGTCTTTCTTAAAATAATGTAAGTTAGTCCTGAAAAACAAAATATACGTATTTTCACATCAACGTAAGATCAAATGGAAAATGTTCTATGGATTTGTTGATTTAAAGACGGGTTTCTTTTTTTCAGTTCAATGACAAATAGTTCATAAATCACATCATTAAAACTATCTTTTGGACTTTCCGTTGCTGTACGCAAAAGTTTATCCAAACGCACTTGGGATAGCTGATTACGTAAACGTGTTTTAATAGGCTTCATTTTGGAAAACAGCCTTTTGACACAAGCAAAACTTATTAGAAAAAAACATTAATAAATGAAATCATGAAAGGCATTGACAGATACAACAATGAATTGGTATTATCACTAAGCAACCGTTGCTAGAACTTTTGAGGAGTAAACATATTTTTAGAATCACGATGTTCGTTAATCTTTCCCAAATTGTTGCAAGTTGTTGTTTCCATTCCTGTAATTTCCAAATCAATAATTTTCTCTTAAATTCTGCGATTCAAAAACATCATCTTATACCCATTCCATTCGGATTTAGCCTTGACCGGATCTACATTAGCATCTTGTTCAATGTATTTTCCTTTAAGAATGTCACTTTTAGATTTCCCCTAATAATCCAACAAGACGTCAAGCTCATGATTGTCATAAATTTCTAATTCGTTTGTATTCCGTGGTAACTTCCTCGAATAGAAAATTGATAATTCTGACCAGAAATAAAGATGTTAAAAGGAGCCCTTGATCTCTGAAATAGCATCATCAATAAAAGGTAAGAACACCTGTGATTCAAAATCATTCCAAATAAATTCAGGAAGAATTGGCAAATTTAAAATTTCTTCTGTAGCAATGTTTTGAAAACTCTCAAATTTTTTTGTAGTAAACTACTGTCGAGAAATTTTACTCTTTGACAATTGCAATTCTCTCATTTGAAAATGCGTCGGTAAATCAGATATGCACAGTGATGCAGCATTTTTCTGTAATATCAATCCCAATGGACCGCTACTTTCCAAAATTTCCAATAGCATAAGTATAGTAGCCTGTTACGCAGGTTTGCAGCAAAGATGTATTACTAAACCTTATGTTTCTGGCTCTCTTCTCTCATTATAACAGGTTTCTACCCAGTGGGCATGAAACGTTGAGAGGACGTCCCTTGTACGTACTATTTTCGTCGGTCCGCCTCAGACGTTATCTGGACGTCCGTTTCTCGTCCGTTTTTTCAAAAAGTTTTGATAACTTTTGGTAACCAATAGGAACGTGCATAGGACGTCCCGACACCGTCCAACTTCGTCCAATATGGTACTTGTTTGGTACTAAATACGGACTTCCTATCAATTCGATCCTCCTGTAGTTCTTCTCATAACTACATACAATAACTAAGACTGAACTCTTTTTCTCGCGAGTTATTTTGACATCCCAGTTTCAGGGTGGAAGGATTAGTTGCGGGGTTCACAGAAAACACGCCCTCCCCCCCCATAAAATGGAAACAACAATCTTGCCTCAATAAAAACGTGACACGCATTTAATTCAATCACTCTTGCGAACTCCTGAATAATTTTGACACTGATGTCGTCATCAAAGCAGTGAGTGAGATTTGAGATCCTTCTATTCTCACTCATTGCCCTTTCATTTCTCGCATCATTCTTTCTATTTATTTTTTCTTATTCCATTGCCTTATCGGTAGTAAAAAAAGTCGGCAAAAAGTCTAGTCGGTAAAGCAATTACTCGATTAGCCAGAATTGTTCACTTTTTGCAGACTAAATTTTTTAATTTAGTAAATGTCGTAAATTTATCAAAACTAGGGGAAATACATTGAGAACGAAAAGCAGCCAAACAAAAATTTGCAAAAGTAAGCAGATATCAAAGAATAATCTGATATAAAAGGACGGAAAAAATTTTGTTCGGTAAAAAAAAGGTTCACCTTGCAAAAATTTGGTCTTTTTTTGCAAACTTTTTTTCTACCGATTAGGTATATTGAGAACTTATCAATAATATGCATATATCATGTAATATACATGTATTTTCTTTTACAAGCAACTTGACTTTTTGCCTGCTACTAAAGTTACAGTTGCTTAATATATTTTGCAATATTTTCAATTCAAACCCATTCAAGTTTTTTTGAAAGAATTTTTATTTTTATTAAAAAATTTTCTATATAAAAAAATTGCTTAGTTCAATTTTACATAGTATTAAAGTTACTTAGAAAAAATTAAATTTTTAGCATTCACGCAACCATTTTATAAGCAACATTACTAAAAATTGAATTTTTTCTAAGTAACTTTAATACTATGAAAAATTAACCTAAGCAATTTTTTTATATAGAAAATTTTTTAAAAAAAGCTTGTACTATAGGTATCATTATATTGTATATCGCCAACATTGAAATCGATGAATTATTGACATCATACTGGTATAATGTATTGGAATCGATTAATTTCTTGGAAGCTGTTGCAAAGCATTTGCAAATTAAAAATAGCAAGTAGATGGCGAGTAAATACTACCGTGATCTCAACTGCAAGTTTCGTTGCTACCCGGTGCCATAAGTTGTTATGGGTCACTTTTCCAGGCAATAGTGTAATATCTATGATCTCCAATAAATAAAACCTACTTTGGCAAAGTAATAATTGATGGACTCTTTTTACGCCGGCCCTAAATAGTTATAATTTTTGGTGAACGGCCTTAAAAGGACCGGCTAAAAAACGGCAAGCGTAATAAAGATCAAAACTTATTATTTTTTAAAAAACTAGTGTTAATATTCAAAGCAACTTTGGCTGGCATAGTCTAAATCTTTGTAATATTACAAGACAGGCTTTGTAAAATTACACTTTTTCTTTGATGAAAGAATACTCGTGGCAGAAACTTTTTGCAAGTTATTAGTCTAGAACTTCAGAACTTTTATGCTTGCAAAAAGGCAACTGATCTCCATATTTTGCATAGTTTACCGTGTCTTTTATTAAAAAAAAGAGTAAATATTTATGCAATATTAATTAAAATCAGCAAAAAAATTATGGAGAAAATCTTAAAGACTTCATCCTTTTTTACAGATTTCTATACAGGCGAAAATTATGGGCGTAAGTCAGACAGAAATTCGCGAGAGGCGGATTTAGGGCTGGCGTAAAAAGGGCCAGCGTAAAAACTGCCGATAAGGTAGTTTATTTCTGAAGATGGAGAATGTCATCTCCGAAACATGTCGGAAAAATATCAAGAAATTCCCATTGTGCATTGCGCAAAATCTATGGTGTCATTAAAAATATTTTTAACAGAGTTTCCTGTGCCACAAAAAAGTGTCTTAGCACCTGGCCAGTTTTGAGGCTCATAGTCTTCAGAACTCTAAAAAGCAATCTTTTTTAAAGCAAAAGAGTGCAGTCTAGATCCAAGTAAAACTCGAATTAGGTTCGTTCTTTCAAAAATGATTACTTTTAATGGAACAATCAAATTTCATCTAAACTTTTTTTGAAAAAACTTTCCTCTAAAAGAGGTAAAATTTTGAGGCGTGGCGCAGTTAGCAGCGCATCGGTGTATCTAAGTATTCCGAGTTCAAACTCACACCTCGGTCGTCTAGCTAGCGCAATATCTTTCTTTCTGGAAATGTTCGTGAGCACACATAGGGGCATAATTACGCTAGGGCCTAAGTCAATATTAGCGTTCATATGGGACCACCTTGGAAATTATGGTTTGGTATTGAAGGTGTTTCATCCCTCTCATCCTAAGAGTAGCTAAACCAATCTTATTTACTAACTTACAGTATACGCTCGATAAGTAGAACCCCAGATGAATGGAACTTTCACTAAGTGGAACAAATTTCTATGGTACCTTGGATTTTCTTTAACAAGTCTCTCTTATTTTAGTCGGATAAGTAGAACTCTCGATAAGTGGAACATTCAATAACAGGAACCATATTTTTGGTCCAATGAGCTATATTCTTTCACATAAGCGGAACTTTTCCCGAAATTCTTTGAAAAAAAGGCTTTTGTTCAAGTATTGAGGGGGCGTAGCGCAGTTGGTAGCGCATCGGATAGCGAATCCTAAGGTTCGTTGAATCTAAGGGTTCTGAGTTAAAACCCACACATCGGTCGTCTAGCGAGCACAATATCGCTCCGTCAGGAAATGATTGTGAGCACATATGGGAGCATAATTACGCTCTGAACTAAGTTTGTAATGACTTTTCTACGGGACCACCTTGGAAATCAGGCTTCGGCACTGAAGGTGTTTCATCCCTGTGAACTTAAAGTGGCTAAACTTAACTTACTTACTTCTCTCCAGATTTTTTATTTTTATCAACAAACGAAAACAAAAAGCATAAAACAGTGGGCAAATTTCGGACGTGACAGCAATGCAGTCATCTGAGCAAAAGATTTTTCTTTTCTATACCAACTCACTGCAAAATAAGTGTGCATTTCACCTTATTTCAAACCACGAAACTATGGGGAAATTTTTTCTCAAAAATTTTAATTTTTATTTATATGTTATTTTTAGGCAAAAATAAAGTTTCAAAAATAAACAGTGCATTTCCTTTAATTTTTTTTTGAA
>JANSTP010011240.1:0-15562 GCA_025330745.1 Cladonema radiatum
CATTTTAATTTTTCTGTAGAGATGATGTCATTTAAGAGGTTGAGCAACTGATATTTGACCTTTTATTAAAATTAAGCCGATTATTTTTTGTGGCTTATTTGTATAAATTTATTAATTTCTCTTGAAATAACTTAATGATAGATAGAAGTGGGCTTATGGTGAGATGTTTTATCTTACTTTAATATCTTTTCAAACAATATTCTAATGGAATAAGTGATGATGTTTTAATAATTTATTGCTATCATTTTTCTCTCGTTTGTAAGGATTGAATGTTAGTAATACAGTGACACCTTAAAACAACTACCTCTCTAATAAGACCACCTGTCTATAAAGACCGCTACTTCTCATTCCCAAAATGCCATTTTCTATTGTTTTCAGACCATCTGTCTAAGAAGGCCACTTCTTTATGTTCCCTAGACCATTCGTCTTATACAGATTTCTTTTACTGCCTTTTGTATGTTTAGTGAGTTTTTTGTAAAAGTTGTAATAGTTTTTGACAAGTTTGTGTTTTTAGGCAAACAGAAATCTAGGTTTCACTGTAATCACTGTTATCATTATCATATCATTAAATTACTTTTGAATTTTCATTTTAATACAAAAAAAATGAAGTCTTGAAGTCTTCCTTCAGTTACGCAATAATAAAAGTCGAGTATTTATGCCATTAAAACATTTTTTCTAATTTTAATCTTTCGTGGTTTCTTGTACAGGTTTTAATATCAGAAGAGTTGAAGAGTTTTGGAGATTAGGAGTTTGGATAATTATGTCTTTGCATAACTATGTAGACAACACTCAACATTGTTCATTTTATCACTCTACATATTCCATGAATTCCACAAATAAAAAGAATAAGTGAAAAAGAATGTGAAAGAATAATTTTGACACAAATTCCACTGTCTTACTCTACTGTCACTTTTTTTAGAATCTCTTTTGCGTTCCTGATGTAAAATGACTTTGAGGCTTTGGTGGAATCGTTTTATTGAACTTTTATTTCCTATGAGTTAGTCTGTGAAACATACTTTTGTTGGAGTGACAGGAATTTACCATTATAGAGGGCAGCCTTCTTGGTCATGGGAACAAAATATACCTTTCAATTATTTAATTGAGTAATTTTTATGAAGAAGTAATCGACTGATTTATCGTTATGCACCATCCTCATTTGTATATGTTTGTATTATTATTTGTAAACCATTTAATATTTAGCTTCCTTGTGCTGGAACTTGCTTTAACACTATTGAGCTGTCAGATTATGATTCCGAAAAAGATTTGCGCGAAAAAGTTCTAATTGCTATTCGCCACGGTAGTGAAGGATTTGCTTTCTCGTAGTTTATTTATTGCTTAATATTATAGTGATTTTGAAAAGATTTAAATTCTTCTTAGGTTATCGTATTTATTCTTTTGAAAATATTTTTACTAAGATAAATGAAGCATACATAATATTTTTACATGCTATACATATAAAAGTGTCATTTATTTCACTTTTAAAGCTATGAAACCGTTTTTATGTTGAAAAGATAGTTTATTGTTGTTCAACAGGTTGATTTTACTTTAATACATTTTGATTTTTTTATTATACAGCTGATTGCTTAAGTGCTTGCTCTTTTGTCTGTCAGTAAGAATAACACTATATACTGTAAACATAAATCAATGCATAGGCCGCGTGTGAATCATTGTAAAATATTGCAGTTCTATTGCAAAATTAAAAATATGGTCAATTTTTGTAAAGTTTTGTTCGTGCCTCCAGAGAAAAATTACTTGTTCTTTGATAATTTGTTATGTTAAAGTAAGTTTGAAGATTGAATTAAAGTCTCTGCAAGGAAATTGTTAGAAGGCAACTTTTAAGGAATGCAGATCACAATTAACATCTTGGCATTTGCTTCTCTGTGATACTCTAGAAATATAAGATTAGATTTTTATAAAGACATCAATTGATTTTGACGTTACAAGAATTTTTTGAAGGATTCTATTTGCAGAAGAACAAGAATTTAAAAGTTTTTTTGATTAGGCATGATGAGGCTATATATCAGTTTTTTCTATAAATGAAAGCTTACATTGTATTAGCTGGTTAGCAGGCACAGATAGAGGCCTGTAATCTGCCTCTTTAAAGCGCCAATGTCAAGCATGCTGCAAATGAGTTACCGCTGAATGAATTTTCTTCTGAAAGTGTAATATAACATTACGTTATATTATCTGTTTGAGCTTGCTTGGCATTGGCGCTTTAAATTACATATTTTTTAAGATTGTGAGATTATCAAAATCAAAAATCTGAAGATCATTCTCATTTCAATTTAGTTAAATAACTACGAAAACTTACAATTGACTCTTTTGTGTAGTGGCGTTCTTGTTTTATTTTATTTGTGTAATAGCCTTAGAAGTAAGTACTAAAGAGACCTCTTAATTATCTTTTATTTTCAATTTATCTAGCTATGAAGATATGAAGATATGAAAACTGTTACATTAATTTTAACTGATTTACTTTTTTTCTAGATTTAATCTTATTTATGTGCCTATCTTCAACAGTCAATTTTTTTCTTATTCATGCATTTTTTATAGACTGATCCTTATCGTCTTTATCTGTCTGTTAGATTAGCTTTGTTTTTTGTTTGCTTTTTTAAAAAGTGTAGTTTTCTTGCTTCTCCAATAAAAATTACTGTTTCTAATTTAGAAGAGAGTCCTAGCCACTCTGATAAGTCATCATTTCTTTTTTTTCAAGATTTTGGGATTTTTGTCTCATTGATAGTGTATATTAATTTCTTTAAATAGAGTTTTGTATATTAATTTCTTTAAATAGAGTTTTGTATTTCAATTGATTGAAATAAACATATATATACAAGAAATTAAAAATATTTTTCCTCTATCTGACTTTCCCATATTATGGTAAAACCTTTTGTTTTTTCCAAGAGCAAAAATGGCTTCCCATTTTGAACAGATAAATTTGGATTATTTAAAATATTTTTTTAAAAACGTTGTAAAACATTAAGGCGTATCTTTTCTTTGTGTTAATGTGTTGGTTAAAGGTCTACATCAATGGAATCAATGAAGTTTAAATCAACAGAAGATTTTGTAAAATATAATTCTCATATCCTTTGATTTTTCTTATGCATTTTACAATACATTGCGTATCGTTGGAAAATGAAAGATATCAAAGATAAAACATTTTTTGTAGATAGTTTTCTTGTTTCTTGGCTATTTTTCTAAACTTATATATTATACAGCAGTAATAGCTCACAAAAATTTTATTATAAAGGGTATTTAATAATAGATCTTTAGATTGCTGAACAATTATTAGGCAAGACTTACTAAAAGTAGCCAATGTTGTGGAAAGGTTGAACTCAAAAAAATGAAGTTTAGAGTCAAGAGTATAGAGAGTTTATTAAGATTAACAATATAATATTTTTAAAGCAATGCAGGCCCTGGTCATAGGAAAATCAGCAGTTGGGTGGCTATCACTCTCCTCCTTTAAGTTTAGGCGTGTGTTTATAAATATTTTTGCTAGATTGCTTATCATCATGTTGAGTTATTCAATATTTTAGGGGAGTGGTAACCACACTCCTATATGAATTTAGGTGTGTGTGGAGCCATGTGCGTGTGATCGCACGCCTCTTATGGCCAGGCCTGCAATGTTTATTGGCTCAAATAAATTTTCAATTGATTATTAGGTATTAGTTATTGCATGGTTTTGAGTGCAATAAGGCAAATATTTTTCGAGTTCTTTTATTTTCACTCTTTATTTTCACGAGTGTTTAAATATTTGCAATGTTGCAGGAGAAGAATAATGTGATAACTGGGCTGGTTTATTGCTAGATTCAAAACATCACTGAAAGCTCATATTCTTTGATAAATCTTCAAAAATTCTTTGTTTACAATGCATTTCAAAGAGTAAATCTTTTACACTGCTATGGTTTGCAATATTGCATAGTTTTTTGTCGATAGGGTATAAGTAATTGCTTCGCTTTTTTTAACCAATCAGATTGCGTAAATTTTTGAAACTTCCAATAACTTTATTAAGTATTTGAAAGTGTTGTTCCCTCTCAGTGCCATTTCCAAGCCTATAATATGTCCAAGTAACAGCTGTGCCTTGCCTAAATTTCTCTGTTTTTGTGCCTTTTTAGCTAAGGTAAGTTAGATAAGTTTTTTACCCTATATGGTGCCTTTTGGGTAGGCATCAGTTTCTGCCTTAACTTTCTAGAAAAAGCATTGCTTATAGTGAGTAGTGTGAGTAACGTTTATCGTAGTAGTGTGTAATAGTGATGTCTGTCTGGTATTTTCTTGCGAGTGTGTATTTGCGCAGTATAGGATCTTATAACAAGCTTGTTTGAGAACTTCGTTTTTACTTTAATTAAAATTATATAATGTTAGCTTTCGTCTGACCTTTTAATTGATCTTTTATTTTAACTGTATATGATCAGGACGATGCTAGATTATTTGAAGTATTTGCAAGTATACAGAGTATTGTGACTTTCTACTGATTGCCTTTTATCGCCTTATAGTTAATTTTTATGAAATTAGTTATTGTACCGAGTAGAAATTCCTTGTTCTTTAGAAAACATACTTTTTCTTCTTCAGATACCACATTTCTTTCAAATTCTTTAATATTTGATTGTTTTAGAGTTTCTCACTTGTGACTAGAATGTACATGTTTATGAGTACTCATAAAAGATAATTTGATAACATCCAGAAGCCATTTAAATTTTAAAGAATTTTGAAACAACAATATTTTGATGATAAAAATCTGCTGGAGATGAAATAAAGGAAATTAGCCAGTCTTCATGTTCTCTCGTATAAAATTAAACCAAATTTTTCACATTCCAATCACTTCAGAAGTGAATTCTAAAAAACGAGTGATGCATGTGGTGATGATGTCATTAAAAATTCTATTTTACTTGGTGCATATTTTTATCTGATCAAATCATTATGATTTCCACAGCTCCAAACTTAAAATGTTGATATTGTGCATTATGCTCTAAACTGAATTTTTTTCCCTTTTTATATATAACCCAATTATTAGTAGTATTTTACCTATCTAATTCTTTCATTTGAAATTATCCTAAATTAAATCAATATTGATTGATTTTAATCCATTTTGTGTCACTAACATGCTATTCAACATTAATTCAAATTTTATCAAGCCTTAACATGGTTTAATATAATTTTACATCCTCCTTTGCAATATAAGGAATATTTTTGAAATTATGTATCGGATATGAGACGAACCTTGGTATGGATGTATGCATTTAAATAGAGTAACACCTGAGTGGTATGGATGTGCTGTCAACAAGATTATTGGAATCCGCAATCTAAACTAAAAACAACAAAAGTAGGTATGGAAATTTAAATATTTTTTTATGTTTTCTGATTTCATTATCTATTTTTGTTTGTAGGTAATACTTAGGTTTTATTTCCAATTAGATTGTTTTGAATAGTTTCTCTCACAGGATGTTTTATTTTGAATACAGGTTTTATACTTTTCATGACCATGCTACTGATAAGTTTAATAAAGATTGCAGGTTTTTCAGAATACCTTAGTCATTGATATATTATAATGCTGCATTGTTGATCTTAGTGCTTTTTGGGCTTTACTGAGATATGTTACATGACTGACATGATGCCAAAAGGTTATCATTCCACTGCCAAAAATAACTGATTATGGTAATTTTTCGTAACAGAAGCCTTTTTATGTTTCATAGTGACCAATACGATTTTAGTTTCATGATTTATATTTTTCAGTTTGTGAAAACCAATACTTATATCACTCAAATTGCATAGATCTATTATTAAGAAGAGATAATAGAAGTTATGTGATTTGACCAACTCGTCATGGGTGAAGTGAAAAGTTGAGTATCATTCTAGAAAAATATGAATGGAATCCTTATAAAATGAAATGTATAAAAAATTATATTTGCTTTTGATAAAATTAAAGTATGGGTTTTGGCAAACTGATTTTTTTATATTCTTAGATTCATGAAATTGATAGCAAATGTTTTTGTCTCTTTATTCTTTGTTACAACTATTATGTTTATTTCATGTTTTTAGCAACCCTTGGAAAGGTAATTGCAAAGAAAGATTAAAAAGAAGTAGCAAATCCAAGTGTGAATATTGTTGAACAGATAAGTCTTCTATTAGGTATCTTCCAGTAACTTTGCTTTTACTGTGATTAATTTATTTTTTTATGAGCTTTTTTAAAAATTTCTATTCTGTCTCTTTCTTAACCAACAATGTCCATAAGAAATCCACCTGCCCAAAAAACTGCAAGTTACTGATCCAATTGATATTTTATGTTGGTTAAATAGGTTAAAAAAGTGAACTAATTTTTGGAGTAGAGTTATTTAGTTTTCAAAACTAAAATGAAAATAAAAAAAATAAAAATTACCTCTAAGTAATGTGTGCTTTATGTTTCGGTAATTTACTTAAGAATTGAAAAATATAAGCAATTTATTAATGTTTTCTTTCAAAAGTTATCGATGCTGACAAATGCTTGTATGAAGTAAAATTGCCATTAAATTGTTACATTTACATTTTACCCCTCCCCCATTCAAAACCAAGCAATATGTCCTGAAAAATTGCAATTATATTGATTTTGTAATTGTTCGCCTTTTCAGCACCATGTAAAGGGCGCTAGTGAACTAAAATTCCATATTGATATTATTTTGCACTCTTAAAAATGATTTATACTTAATCTTTTTAAATGCAGGCATAAATAATTGCAATTATACTTTATTTTAATTTGAATTAAAATAACGTAGCAAAACAATGATGACAATTGGCACCAAAGTGCTCAGAATAAGTTGGTCTATTAATGTACCAATTTTTATTGCTTTATCATAAGTGTTTCCCAAGATCTCAAGGGGGGGAATTCTCCTCCCCCAGTTCTGAGGAGCCCCTAAAAAACCCAATATTTATAGGTTTAAAAGATCTTTTTACAGAATGAAAATATATTAATTTCTTTTTCAGATATATACAGTGAACATTCTTCATATTAATGGATAATATACTTAGTTGTGATGTCATCAAAATATACCAAAAGTTTTAAAAAATTACAAATTTGAATATTTAAAAATCTGTGACAAACAATGCCATAACATTTTCCATGAAATATGTTTGACACCTGAAAAAAACATAATTTTATATTTTTGGGGGAAATGGTCTTAGTCAACTAGGTCCAGGCCTTTTGGAATTTATACCTGCTTGTCAAATGTCAAAACAAGGTTTTTTCAGTGGTTGACTACAAACAAGTTCTAATTCTGAAATTGATTTGTTGATTTTCTGGAAGAGCAATTGAAAAAGAAGATGTCCTGAAAAATTTTCCTCCATAAAAAAGTACAGATGCTTAGATATTGTATATTGTGTATGTCAGCATTTTCTTTTTTTATCTTCATGACATCACAACTTGGCATACCCTAAAATTACATCATATATTGCCATAGTTACAGAAAAGAAAAGGTTTCATAGTGTTCGAATATTGCAGGGTGTATATGATATAGTTCGCCTGACTAAACCAGACCACCGTCTTAAACTTATTGTTTTCTTGAAAAGATGAATTAAAATTCATTTTCAATCATTTTTCATGTGCTTTAAGAGAAGAATGAACATACAATGAACTTAAAGAAATTTGATCTATTTTTCAATATTCTAAAAATTTGAAAAGACAGTGGTCCTCGATTCGTTTTTAAATTCCAAATTTGCTGATTGTATCCTCATAATTAAAAACTTAGTGGTCTGATTTAGACAGCCGAACAGTCTCATATGCAACTTGTGATATTAGCAAAAGTGAACACAGCTGCATGCAGCATTGCAAAGATATATACAGTATTGGTCTTGCAAAGCTGTTTTGAGAACTTTTCACATCTATGACGTCATGTATTATTACACGAGGTGAAGTATTCATCTGTCTTGAAAATTAAGGTGCAGTGTTGCTTAGAGACCTTGTAAAACTTCTTGAAAACTGACACATTTATGTTATACTCTATTGTCACAGCAAAGAGGAGGGGATGAAAATTAAGCCTAAGATTTTTAGAACTATTTGTGATACACTTGTATCATACCTGGAAAAATCTTCGGAAAAACTTCCATGGAAAAACCCGCTTCTTGAAAAACCCTCCCCCTAATTTTTTTTTTCTGTGAGCCCACTTCCCCCCTAAATTTTTTAATCTAGCTGTGGTGGGTTAATGAAGTGAAATTCAGAAATTAATATTTCATTTTATTATTTAAAATAACCTTTAATAGTTTTGGAGTGGTAACTTTGCTCACTCACATATAGTCAAAGCAGATTTCCTTATAATTTTTAACTTTACATTATAGATTTTTCTCAAAACAAAGTAACCCTCACTCTAAAAAGCATAAGTCCATCTCCTTATAAAAAATCTCAATAGAATACCCCCTACCCAAATTCCAGGAGGTGCAAGCTATGTCATATTTACCAATCCAACAGGGCACAACTTTGGTCAACTTACCATATGATTTTGATATTTTAACTTTGAAATCCAAAGTTATCACAGTAGGAACAAAAATACTGAGTTCCTGTTTCAAACTTATAGGATATCAAAACTTAAATTAAACAACGTTATTCATGATCTCTTTGTACCTATCCCATTTTCCATACATTCTGACTCTAGCTGGCTTTGACTTAATTGGCTTCCTTCCTCTGCCAACAAGAAAAAACTAATTCAATGCTTTTTTGTTTAATTTTCTAGCTATCTTCCAAGCCATAAAAATGCTCATGTACTGGAAAAAAATATTGAATTTGGAATTTATTGGTATTCCTTGGCATGCATTGGTATTCCTTGAGGCATGTCACTTGAAATACACAACAGGAAATTAATTATAAACTTGGCCTTGCCTTATTTTTTCTATTTTTTTGCCTTTTTTAGCTAAAAAGATGGCAAAAGCTTGGACTTAGATCATTTTTCTAACCTATATGGCACCCTTTATATAGACATCAGATGCTGCCCTAACTTTCTAGAAAATGCCTTGCTGGCTGTCCCGTGCAAAAAGCAGTCTGGAAAAATTTGAGAAGTCAGCCCTACAAAACTGTAGTTTGCTCTATGGGTTTTTCTTTCCAAAGTCATGACAAATTAAAAACAGGAAAAATTTTACTTTCTATGTTCTAGTCAAGAACTTCGAGAATGCCTCTTGGTAACAAAAAACTTTAGCTACACAAAAGTGGTGTTGTATTTTGCTTAGAAAAAAAATAATAACGATCTTGCAATTCACAGAACATCACCACATGAAACTGGAAGCAAAATCTTTGAAAATGACTTAAGAGTAGATCTACAAACTTCTACGAAGTATAACAAACGACTTACCTTAATCATAACCAGTTTAATCATAATCAACAAAGATCTTTTATTTTTTATCACAATCGTCGATATTGCGCATCAACCACCAACATGGAGAAAACAAAAATAAACCACACTTTCGAAAATACTTTCGAATGTTTACTATCACAGGGAATCCCCACTTGAAAATGTTTATGAGAAAGCGAATATTTTCAAGTGAAATATTCTGTGAAATATATGAAATAGTGAAATATTTTCACTTGGGTTCATTGCGAATAGAAAATACATCAAAATAACGAATAAAATTATAATATAAACTAATCTTTTATAATATCTTGAAAACGTGAAAATCACGACCAAATAGTTATCTAGTCAGAGATCGAAGTATTCTTTGCTAAAAACTTCTTTGTTAGAATCTCTTTTTTAGATTTTTCATATTCTCAAAGTCTATTTTTTGAAAAAATCATCTTGG
This sequence comes from Cladonema radiatum, assembly GCA_025330745.1. Taxonomy (NCBI): domain Eukaryota; kingdom Metazoa; phylum Cnidaria; class Hydrozoa; order Anthoathecata; family Cladonematidae; genus Cladonema; species Cladonema radiatum. Next base: position 9,745 of record JANSTP010011240.1, read on the forward strand.
TCAGAATATTATATTCTGTGGGGGTAGGGAGATAGGGGGAGGAATCTAATAGAACTAAAATATACAGACAGAATCAAGGATTAAATGAAAAATATGTTTTTTCATTCCAGCAATGGAAGGACTTTTCTAATTCAAAAAGGAATTAAAGAAGAAAATTATTTGCTTGGTTTTATGTAAGTGTGAACAAACTACAGTTTTTTAACCAATTAACCCTATTTTGCATGGGCTTTTTTATGTACGTTAGAAGCATGGAGGGGGTAAAATTACCCCCCCTCCCCTCCAGGTTTAAATCGCCAATTCTTAACCAAAATGGATAAAACTTACCACAAATATAAAACAGCATGTGAAGTTTCAAAAAATAAAAAAATTGACCCCTCAGGTCACGTGACTAGGTGATAACGTCATCAAAAACGTCAAAAAGAAGCTAAAATCAAGGTTTTTTTATTTTCTTTGCTATATTCCAATAAAAGTTTACCAGAAAACGAATACCGATGGAAATTAATCCAAACTTATTGTAGATTATACTGCATAAAGAATTTATAAGTATTTCGACCTAAAAAGGCCTTGTAAAGGGTGCCAAAAAAGCAAAAATTCAATTTTTTCAACTCAGGGCTGTATCTTCAGAACTTCTTTGTATTTTTGGATGAAACTTTGTATACTAGTGGCAACTAATAAAATCTACTCAAAAAACATGTTTTTATTTAGTCTAGACACGTGACATGGTGATGACGTCATCAAAAACTCTGAAATCGCCATTTTTCAGAAAATGACCTCATTTGCAAAAAATGACGTTGTATTGACATCAGTGACGTCAGTATGTCGCCGACATATATTGGTCATGTCGTCGTCTACTCAACTGTGAAGTTTGATCATGGGAGGTTTAGTATAAGTCAAGTTACAGCAGAAAGAGTGTGATATTGGATAAAAAATGTTACACCCACGCCCAAAAAAGAGGGTGTGGTCAGGGGAGAGGGGGGTGGTTGGGTCTAAATTTTTTTTAAAAGGTTGCGCAACTAAATTTTGTTCACTGGGCCAAAGTTTCAAGTCAATTGCTTTTGTAGTTTTCGAGTAATCAAATTTTCCGATTTGGGGAGGTAAATTTACCCCCCCCCCATGCAAAATAAGGTTAAAATAGGGTTCTTTTTGGAGAGTATGTCCGAACTGCCATGGTTTCACAACCAAGCTAAAAAGAAATTATAAAATGGGAACAAAAGTTAAAATTTATGCTTAGAAAGGTCAAAACCCTTGCGCTATTAATAGTGTTGATTTAATTTTTTTCCTGACCCGTTTTGTTTTTTTGTTAATTTTCTTACATATCAGCTTAAATATACAATATCATTGATAATAAAAATCATTCCTCTCAAAAAAATAGATAGCTAATATTTAAAGAAAAACCGTAGATATGTTATTATTTATTATGTCAAATTGAAGATTCATGGGTGATTTTCCTGTAAGCTGACTGTTGACGAAATTCAGGAACATGAAACAAAAAGGAATTGCTCAAAATATTACCATTTCACTCTTTCTTCTGAGTTTCTTAACTTCATTTAATCCTAAAAAATGCCTATTAGTTTCATGTAGTTTCAATAGTTTCAGTTTGCGCAGTTATGGTATCAAAAAATTGTTTTTAGATTTTAAATTAGGTTTTTCAGAAGGTTTGAAAGCTTGATAACCACGTTACGGAATCTGGTGTATAAATTTTATTGATAGTGAAGATTAATTCAACAATTTGTATCTTATAGCTCTTCATGTCAACTACATAGAGCTGTACCCCAAGTGTGTTTCGTGGTTGTTAATAACCTTTGCTATGGTAAAGTGAAATAAAAGGAAATAGTGGTGTATAGTTATGAATTACAATAACTTGTTGTATTTAAGTTCTGGTCTCCAAAAATATAAATGTCTTAAAAACATCAACGTTCTGATGTTTATTTTTCAATGATTAAGAAAAATGATATGATACATCATATTATGTGTGATCTATTTTGCTTTTGAAAAGTAATATTTATGATTTTTACAATATTGAACTTACCTTTGAAGAATTAATAGAGCTTTTTATAAGACACACATTTAAATAAGCAAATGCTCAAAAAAATAATATCGCTGACTGCAGTCAATTTCTCTAGTGATTTTTTTGGTAAAAATTGCAAGTTTAAGCCTGACAATTAAAACTTTAAAATTACGTTGGCTAAAAAATATTTCTATGTCAGTATCTTTCCCTGTATTTCTTAGTTATGGTGACACATTTTTCATGGAATTTTATGTTTCGAAGATTTTTCTTCACATTTTTGCATGCATGACTCTTGTAAAGAAGACATGATAAACTTTACGATCTTTTAATCAAAACTAGAGTTTAACATTTTTTGCAGGCGAGCAGCAAAATTAAAAGAACATGAATTTTTTAATTATGAAGAAGAACAATATACTGTGACTGTTAATTATGAGAATCTCACATGACTAACTTAAAAAAAGGAAACAATCCTGGCACGAAAATTCAAAAACTGCGCATAAATTTTTTCTTGAGACAATAAGAAAAGAAGATGAATCTTTGAATTAAAGATAACATTGGTTTATTGCTGAGTGTTAAGTGTGTTATTATCTCATATTGCAGTACCAGAACAAGTTTTGCGTTAAAGAAAATTTATATTTTTTCAGTTTCTATTTAAATATGCTTACTTTTCTTAAAGGTTTCTTGTTGGAATTTCAGATACTCACTTTCGTTTCAGTTAATTGAGTTACCCTCCCAAAAGCAGCTTTGTGTATCATTTTCAAAACCATTTACTTATTTTCAGTCAATATTCTAGCGTATACAGTGGTCAAGTTTAAACAGTTTCATGGCAGTTTCGTCAATTTCCCTTTTGAGGTTATACTATTTTTCTCTAAAACGACAATTATTCGTGAAGGATTAAGGTGCTTTGACACAACATATTTTAAATGGGTTAATTGGCAGCACATAGGGCAGCAAATCTTAAGGTTTGGTGAATCTTAGAGTTCCGAGTTCAAAGCCAGGCCTCAATTGTCTAGCGAGCACGTTATCTTTCCTTCAGGTTATGATTGTGAGCACACACAAGAGCATAATTACGCTAGGACCTAAGTCTGAATGACGTATATATGGGACCACCTTGAAAAATCAGGCTTCTGTCTTGAAGATGTTTCATCCCTGTCACCTAAGTGTCACTGAACAAAACTTACTTAATTATATTATTTATAACACTTTGAAGGGAGAGATGCAGTAACCAATAACTTGACGAGGATATTGAGTGAAAGTTTTCTTGTGGTATTTTTGCACTTCCGTAGTAACATACTTTTTAGTGAGAACAGGGCAAATAAAAACATCCATTTCTTGTCTTGTCAATGAATTCCAACAGCTAGTGTTGAAAAAAAACACAGTTTTCTTGGATAACCTATAATTTTGTGTCTTAAAAAAGGAACACATTTGAGATACTCAGTGCAGTTTAGCCCTGTTTTGCATGGGGGGAGTAAATGTCCCCCAAAAAGTAAAATTTTAATTACTCAAGAACTACAAAAGCAATTATCTTGAAATTTTCACCCGTTGAGCAAAATTTTGTTGCACATCTTTTGAAAAAATGTAACTCCTAACACCTCTGTCCCCCTTTTTTCTGATGTCATCATTTTTCGAAAAAACATAGTTTCAGAGTTTTTGATGATGCCATCGCCTTATTATGTAACTAGAACCAACCAAACCAATTTTTTTAGATCTATTTCATTTGTTGCTAGCAGTATAAAAAGTTCCATATAGAAATACAAAGCAGTTCCCAAGATACAGCCCTAAATCAAAATAACTGATTTTTTGCTGTTTTGGTGCCCTTAGCATATTTTGGTCGAACCTCCAATTCTTTATGGAGTACATAGATATGGATTTCCATCGTTATTTGTTTCTTGGAAATGTTTTAGGAAAATAGCAAAGAAAATATGCAGCTATTGCTTTTTTGGCAAAATTGGCAAAATCAGGAAATTATAAATTGCACAATCAGTAATAGTAGAAAAGAATAGGCAATGGTAAAGGCCTTTACAACATCCTTTGAACAGTGTTTTCATCTAAAAATAGGCTATAGATTCGAAAGGTGAATGAAAAAAAAGAACATTAAAAAAATGAAAAATCAACTGGCTTTTCCTTTCAGGAATACAGAATGTTGGTTATGTCCAAGAATGGCATGCTGTTTTTGAAAGATAATTGTTTTTCTAGCTCCAGCAAATATTCAGAAAACTGATTGCAATACAAACAACAATTTCCAAAGTAGAATTTTACACTGGCATTTTGAAAATTTTAAAAAGTTATACCGGTGCAACGTTACTTATGAAAAATTCAACTTCAACTTTCCCGAAATTTGTGATCACATCAGAAAAATATCGAAGTCAGTTTTAGCAAAGAACACTCTGGTTTGTGTTTTTTTCTCTTCAGAAAGTTTGGATCACTACATCAAAAATAAGACCATTCCCTTGAAAATTGCAAAGCCTGTCTGCTTGAAAACAAAGTAAAACTAGCTATATTCCCTGTTGAGTCAAGGCAAAGTTGAGGCCAAAAAAGTATTCCCTGTTTCAAAACCTGTCAAAAAATTCTTTGTTCACTAACGAAAAAGAGCAGCTGACAAGGCAAATCAAAAGTGGCAAAGGCAAATTGTCTATTAAAAGCCACTGTAAGGAGACAGCAGCTGAAATATCGGCTCATTTCTCTATTTTATTAACCCTATTCTGGTGGGAGGAGGGGGGTTAAAATTAATAATTTCTCAAAAACTACAAATGCAATTAACTTGAAACTTTCACTCTGTGTCTAAAATTTAGTTGTGAAACTTTTGAAAAAAATTGACTCCACTCATGGCCCTCCCCACTGACCACAGCCTCTTTTTCGGACATGGGTGTAGCAATTTTTTAACAACAAAATACTAATTATGTCATAAATGAACAACTAATAATCATCTTATGTTGAAACTTCTCAGGATGGTAGACCATGACGTGACTAACAAATGTCTGCGTCATTGTGACATCATTGATGTCATTTCACCGTCTTTTTTTGCCGATGTTGGTGTTTTATGTAAATCGGCAATTTTTGATTTTTTGATGACGTCATCACGTTTTCACGTGATCAAATCATACCAAAAGGCCTGAAATCAATAGATATTGATGGTTACTACCTTCCTGGTAAGATTCATCCAGAAATAGGCAGTAGGTCCTGAGATACGACATTTACAAAATTTTAGCGATTTTTTGTCATTTTTGGCGCCTCTTAAATGACACAAGTAGGGTGAAATATGGATAAAACATGTCTGTGGCAGAAAGTACTTAATATTGGGTTAGGAATCTCACATAATTGGTTTTCTTAACTATTTTGCCATATTCACAATCAAGCAGCCAAAATAGGACGTAAAGAGCGGCAATTTCTGAGATTTTTGATGACATCATCGCTTGGTCACGTGAATTTTGGGGTCAAATTTTTTATTTTTCGGAACTTCACATGCCACTTTATATTCAAGGAAAGTTTCATTGAATTTGGTTGAGAATTCCCAATTTAAACCTGGGGGTAATTTTACCCCCCCCTCCCCTCAACCTTCTAACGTCAATAAAAAGGCCCAACCAGAATAGGGTTAAATATTTATTTGTGCACTTCAATAATATTTATTCAACTTATTGAATTGTTTTCAATTTGTATTAACCTCACTTGGATTGTACGGTGTAATATTATCAATGAGTAAACGTGATGAGTTGCGGAAGCATCAATCACTTGAAACAGGGCTTGAAATAAGTGCCGGACATCGGTCAATGTCCGCCACGTTTAGAGCAATGACCGTCACAAATGCTTTCT
>JANSTP010011351.1:0-15560 GCA_025330745.1 Cladonema radiatum
CTGAGGATGTTTTGTTTTTACGTTTTAGCTTCTGCTTTCCAATAATTCCTGATTTCAATGTTTTAAATCTAAGACATGTTTTGCATGTTTCCGAATGTTCTGACCACGCACTATATGGAATTAGGCTTGTTGTTGTACCCCTTTTTAATGTAACATTCATGGTACTGTAGCATTTATGACATATTTTTGTTGGGTGAATTAGATTTTTGTCATGCATTGTATTAAAGAAAAAAACCTTTTCAATATTCATGTAGTACTTTTTTACCTCATAAGTATTTTTACCCAGTATGTTGCAGCAAATTCGGCAAAGCCGATTCAATAAATCAACATGATATTCCATTCGAATTTACAGTTGCTACTACCTTTTCCGTAAATATACCTTGCCACAAAAAATACCCAATTTGATAGGTTAGAAAAATGTAAGCAACAAAAAATAATGTTTTATATAATAAGGAAAGTTCACTCTTTAAAATAAGACCTTATTATCCAATTTTTAACGATTAGTTATATCAATATTGTTTACTAAAGATTTTCTTATTTCATTCAGCTATAGCGTGATATTAACAACGTTAAAAATATTTTGTTTACATTCTTCCCGCGAAGATTTTTTTATGAATGGATTCCTTGGTCATACATCTAACGAAAATTAAATTAGTTTCTTTAATATATATTATAGATTTATGAAAAAAGTATTATTTTTATGTAAGTCCATTCTAAGGCTAAGTCACTTCCCGCTACTTTTTTCAACCGAGAAGCAAAACATTTTTTGACGCATGCGCAAACTAAATGCCCATATTCTCGCTTTTATAAACGATCGTGTGACACGGCCAGATAATCCACTTTTTTCGAAAAAAATTAGAGGGGTAACATTAAAAAGTAATTTTTTGAGGGATGAGCTAAAGTGTCATAATATAAAAGAAATATCACATTATATGCAACAAATAGGAATTGACCAATGTCCATATGCAACAAAAGAAGGTCCAATTTAATGACAAAATACATAAAATTCAAAATAATACGTAAAAACATCTTAAAAAGCAAATAGGAATTAAACCTAACACAACAAATCCATTCTAATCTAGTAACTAAAGCTACTATTAACAAAAAACTCCATCAATAATTTTTTTTGCTGAAAATGAATAATGTTATAATACTTCTTTACGAAATGGCTAGAGCATAGGAGGATAAGCCTTGATTGGGATTCGAACCCAACTCTATCGGCAAGCCGATTGTCATAACCACTACACCATCAAGGCGGAGAGTCTGAAAAGGCTCAAACACAAAAAAAAAAGCAAAAATTGTAAAACAAATAAAATATGGACAGCAAACATCAAAATGACCATCACCATCATCAGCACTGACAAACAAAATGTTTGCAACCGCAACCGAAATCACCATACATCTATTATGGGCAATGCAAAAACATCTTCCAAGGTCTTCACATCATATGAATACATCATGGAATGTAAATGTTCGTATGGGTGATTAATGTAAAATATCTTGGCATTGACAAGAAAAATGGAAAGATAAGAATCAATTTTTAATACAAAATAATTATATCTCTCAAAAAGTTATTGGAGTACAATAGTTTCAGATCCTCTGTTAAAATCCTCATTGATTGATATGCAGGAATTTTAGTGTGGAAATGATCAAATCTTTTCAAAATAATACTGTAAAGTGAACATATTTTAAGTGAATTATTATTATTATTATTATTGCAAAATTCAAGCTGTTATAAAATAGCTGTTAAATTGATTTCAAAAATTTATGACATCATATTTTTAATTACTGTTAAGTAATTAGTCTGGAATTTATGACATCACAACTTAATTGTTATAATAAAATTTATTAGTATGTGCTTTCATGCTTTAGAATCATGTCTACTTAACACCTTTATAATAATATAATGTTGCATCAGATTTTTGGTATTGTTGGTATTGTTTGTGAACCACTTCGGTAGCGGTATCGCGGTGATGACTCGTAAAAAAGATTGACTTGTAAATTTTTATCAACAACAATAGCATCAGTTACCTCGGGAATTTTGAGTTCAGGGTGTATGTAGGTGCAGCTTGTAAAAAATAATTTTTTCACTTTCGAACACCGACGTGTATGGATGGAGGACAGTGTATGAGCTATATCAATGTCACTAAAACTTTTGATTTCATCTTTCTCCCGAAACAAAACTTCCTCGTCTCTTTGCTGAAAACTTCTTTTGGTTGGTAGTTTTCCGTACGTTGTTGGAGTTGGCAAAAGTGATTTTGGAATTTGCCCTGTTGGATTGTAAACATAGTGGGAACTGGATTCAAATCCCATTTCAATGTTAGTCTAAAACTCCATGCTATAAAAATTTATCTTCAAAATGTTTACAACAAATACCTGAGTTATCAGTCACTACAAAGTCCTTTCTACTAACAAATCTGGTCCATTTTTGAAACAACTTTGGTTTCTTATCTTTGTTTGGGAAGCCAAACACTGACAGTTTATCAGGTATGACAGACTTACTTTTCTCTTCCCTTTTCTTGTAATTTGACTTGCAGTTAGCAAGTGAACAAGAAGTTTTCACCATACTGATATAAATACAGACAATCTATGTATACTAATGATGATTTAAGTACCTTTCTTTAAAGCTCTTTACGAATGATCTGCTCTTTGTGCTTGGCTGAATTAAATGGATTTTTCAAGATGTAACGAACTTTGAGGTTGTGACTTTTTCGTACTCGTCTTAGTATGGTTGTGCCTGGTTAATATTTAGTAACATAACTCAAAGTCATTTTCTGTTGTTCTGTAAAATATCATTTTCAACAGAAGTAGCTTTATTGGTTGACATTTCTCGACCTCGTAATCTTGGCCTAACCCTTTTTTTCTAACCAAATCCCAATATGGGACTATTTCGAGAGATAAGATAAATCAAGTTACCCAAGGAACATGGGGTTGACTTTCTAAGGATGTTTGACTTTCAACCCCATGTCCCTTGGTTAACCAGGGTTAACCATATTTTACAGAACGATGGAAAACTAGTCGTTTAAATATGGAATATTGCGAACGACTACAACCATACTTATACGAGTACGAAAGGCCAAAGTCCGATCTGGCTGCTTTGAAGGCCGATCTGGCTGCTTTTACCATAATAAAATTATTGGAATATATTACCTGTTTTTATTTGAAAGTTTGTCGACGGAAATTATTTCGCTAATTCGTTTGAAAAAAAGTTACCCCTCTAATTTTTTTCGAAAAAATTAGATTATCCGGCCGTGTCAGTATAGCAGGCCATGGTTTGATGGATTTGAGATTCATGGATCTTATAAGAAAAAGTAAAGGAACTTGTAGTTAAAGTATTCTTGAAAAGATACTGTGCTCTCCTAAATATGTTCATTAGTGCAATATTACTCAAATAGCTATTAACCCTATGGTGACTTTTCCTAAAATTTATCTGCCTACAAAATAGACCCAAAAAGATTTTTTGAACACGCCCTAAATTTGGTAAGGCAAATTTGAGTTTTTTTGGTCCAGTTTCCGGAAAAATCGGATTTCTAAATTTTTCTTCCGAAATTTTTCCCTAAGTCTGAAAAGAACTTAGAATGATTGAACACTTGCCAAAAACCGCATGTAAAAAGCCGCTATCTTTCAGAAGATATTGCTCCTCAAAAAATGATCATTTTTCGTAAAATTTTAGAACTTGTTTTAAAATGATGACGTCATCTATTTGCTATGACGTCATGAGTTCAAATTGGTACCAAAGTGTTCATAAAGGATTGTTCCAACAATATACCAAATTTGATATCAATTGGATAAGTCGTTGGATAATTTTTAACTGCTTCTCTTACTGTGTTCTATGACCTGGACAATATTCGACCTGTGTCATTGTTGCGCATTCATGATTCGTCGCAATGTGTGCATCAATTCAAGGCCCCAAATGATCCCAAATACTTGTCTACTAGATTAATAAAAGGGGCGTTGCCACGAAAGATTTTCTCATCAAAAAAGTAAAAAACAACCAGGTAAAAAATAGTTAAACGAGAAAAAAACAAAAATAAACAAAAAAAGCAGGTAGAATAGAGTTCGTAAGAAATTTTTCAGCAACCACATTTTTAGAAAAAGATAATATATTATCTCTTTTATTTTCTTCCCAACTTTTCTGACTTTATGTGTAATTAATTTATCGAATGTTTTAACAAGCTGATTGATATACGCGTAATTATTTGGTCGTATGTTAACTCTATTCCTCCCGGGCTCTTTGGGAATCAAATATCCCGGTGCGGATTCCGAACACCCCCCCCCCTTAAGAACTCTGACGCTACAATGCTTTTTCATTTCAAACTTTACACATTGGTAATTGTGAACATAATGAACCATGTTTGGTATTGCGTCGTTATTAAAAAACGATGACGTCATCATTTTTCCGACGGATGTGTCAAAAATACGTTAAAATTTTGCAAACTTTGAGCACCTGGTTTTCTCGACCCAAAAAAGCTTTTTTGATGCGGTTTTCACCAAAAATCTTTATTTTAGAAAGGCTTTTACATATGTTCCGGGTTTCCGGAAAATTGCATATTTAGCAGTGGACTGGGACTAGGTATAGCTTTTTAGAAATAACTTAAAAAAAGATTTAAAAATTTAACAATGCTCCATGGTCCTGGAAATATTTTTTTTTTGTTTTTAGATCCTTCAAATAATAAAGATTTTGTTAATGTTGATAGTTGTAGCGAAAGTGAGACCGATTTTGCAGGTAATTTTTCTAAAATGTTCTATGGCTTTGCTACTACAGATTTTTATCGTTATTCTCTCTATCTTTTTCTTTAGCAAATCTCAAGAAACGCGATAAATCAATAAAGTCAGAAAAAGCTCTCACAGTAACAATGCGAGAAGGTAAGGTCTATTGCATATTTAGCAGTGGACTGGGACTAGGTATAGCTTTTTAGAAATTACTTAAAAAAAATATTTAAAAATTTAATAATGCTCCATGGTCCTGGAAATATCTTTTTTTTTGTTTTTAGATCCTTCAAATGCTAGAGATTTTGTTAATGTTGATAGTTGTAGCGACAGTGAGACCGATTTCCCAGGTAATTTTTCTAAATATTCTATGGCTTTGCTACTACAGATTTTAATGAATATATTGTTAATATACCTCTGTGTTTCTTTAGCAATGCTCAAGAAGCGTGATAAATCTATAAAGCCAGAAAAAGCTCTCACAGTAACAATGCGAGAAGGTAAGGTCTATTGCATCTTTAGCAGTGGACTGGTACTAGGAATAGCTTTTTAGGAATAACTTAAAGCGCCAATATCAGATCTCCTGAAACAGTCCGAAAGAGGGTCTTTGTTTACATAAATTCTCCTTAATATAAATAAATTGTTGCATGCGTTTTATTCGAGGATACCGCTGGTCTGATATTGGCTCTTTAAAAATAGATTTAAAAATTTAATAATACTCCATCTCCTGGAAATATCTTTTTTTTTTTTTTTTTTTTTAGATCCTTCAACTGCTAAAGGTTTTGTTAATGTTGATAGTTGTAGCGAAAGTGAGACCGACTTTGCAGGTAATTTTTCTAAAATATTCTATGGCTTTGCTACTACAGATTTTTATCGTTATTCTCTCTATCTTTTTCTTTAGCAAATCTCAAGAAACTCGATAAATCAATAAAGTCAGAAAATGCTTACACAGCAACAATGCGAGAAGGTAAGGTCTATTGCATCATTGCATCTTTAGCTGTGGACATAAGAGCTAAGAATATTTTTAATATAAGACAAAACTAACTTTATTACGGAAAATTTAACCAACTTATTACTATTCTGAAGGGAGAAAGCAAGAAGCCTGTGGAGACCTGTCTTATACAAAAAGCATAATCTAGCCGAGTCATGCTCTCAAACCAATTGAACTTGAGCTGTTATAAACCGTGCACCTATTCACACCTATCCAAACTAACCCACACGCAGCCAAAAAAATGTCCACTCCATCCACACCCAACCAAAAATATTTCACAACCACTCACACGCATCCATACCCTGCCACAAAATGTCACACCCACCCACACTCAGTCAAAAACGTTACAACCACCACAACACCGAGCCAAATAAATGTCACACTCACCATAAACGTGTGTAGAATACTAGACAGGACACACAGCATTTCATTTGGGTAGGAAATGGGTTACGGGAACATAGACTTATATAATGTCTAGATCGGCTATGAGCTCGAAATAACGTGATTATTGGCAGCCATATGTGATGCTTTGTAATAAATTGCCGCTGATTTACCACCCAAAATGGTAGCTTTTTGTATGTTTATCGGAACTAAAGTCCAGCCTAGTTATTATTTAACTGGCACTCACCTAAAGCCAGCCAAATAATAATTACACTCAACCACATCGAGCCAGCAAATGTCAAACCAATCTACACCATAATCTGCCAAAAAATATCCAAGCACCCAGTCAAAACCTTTTTACTGTGTCAATTTAAGTTAACCCTATTCTGGTTGGGTTTTTGGGTCTCAATCTGGACGAGGGAGGCGGAGGGTGGGGAGGATTGGATTCCGCCATCCCCTGAGATCTTTCCAACGACTTATCCAATTAATATGAAACTTCACCTCCCCTCGTGAATCTCAGACCTCCTCCTCGTGAATTTTATTTTCATATGTGTTTCAGTCTGCTTTCTTTTTTTATTAATTTCTACTTGTTTTGTTATGTATGCCCTTTATATGTTTGTTTTATTATGTGTTCCTTGTGTTTTTAAGTTTTTGTATTATATATTATACTGTTTCAATATGGCGGATGTCATTGATGGAGCTTACTTGTTCAGGAACACCTATTACTGAAGAAAATGCTCAACAGCCAGTTGGATATTTGATTTGGTCCAGATGATAATGGTATATATTCTTTATGTGGCCAAAGTAATTGCGTGTATTGCGTTTATTTTATTGTAATGTATAATGTTTTGGAGTTTAGTTTTATTTTCTTTGTGTGTGGTTACTTGTTGGAGCTGCAGCATAATTGCAGACATGTTGTTATGACACGTTTGTTGTTGTATAAAATGTGTGGAAGGTATTTTATGCAGTGAGAACAATATAACTGCGGTTCTGATGCGAGTTTTGTGTGCTATTTTATGTATTTGTGATTAAGTCTATTTTGTAATATTACATACAGCCTCTATTAACTCGTTTTCATCCTCACTTAGCATTTTATAGTTCTATCATTCATTAACATTGCACAGATTGTTAGTCTTTTGGTCATTCAATACATTATCTACATATTTTTTATTCCATATCTATGTTCTGGTGCTTTTGTTGATATTTTATTCTTTCTTAGCAGTATTTTTAATATCATCTTGAAATGAAAGTGAAGGTATGGGCGACTGTAGGTATGGTTTTGATATTGTTGTAGGTGATGGTAGTCATAGGTTTTGATTGTTGTGAGTGAGGGTGCGATTTTTATGGTAAAGTATAGGTAGGTGTAACATTTTTTGGATGAGTGTAGGTGGGTGATGAATTTTTTGGGGTTGGCGTCACGCTTTTTGGTTGGGTGTAGATGGGTGTGGAATTTTTTTGGCTAAGTGTGGTTGGGTGCGGAACTTTTAGGATGGGTGTGGGTGGGAATGACATTTTTTGGCTGGGTATGAATCAGAAGGTGTCGATGAGTGTGAGTAGGTGCGCAATTTAAAACATCCCGTTAAACTTAATAATAAAAACACTAAATAATATTGGATAAATAATTAGGCTACAAAATATTATTATAAGCTTTTTCGGCAAATTATTTTAACCGAACTGAGAATTCTTTCAATCCATAATGAAGAGAAATTTATATCTGCTCTTTTTTCAGTGTTTCTGTGGTCAAAAACAAAAATTACGAAGAGAGATATATACAATACTTAAAAGAAGACAAAGACTTACCCACATTCAGTGACAAAAATCCTAACTTACAGGAGATATTTAGCCTTATCATACTTTCATCACCAAGCAACATTTTTTACAAAAAGCGTCCATTATTTGTTAAACAGAATGCAACATTTATAGTCAACCAAAGGGACATTAAACTGAAACACCCTTACGACCTTGACGCAGATGAGTCATTGGGAACTTCCCTCCTTGGACTTGAACCCGACCCAGACCTTGGACTCTGTAAAAACCGGACTCTGGACCCAAGAAAAAACGGGACCCTATAATGTCTAAATCAAAGACTAGAATGTGAATTATCTTTCCGATTTAGTTTTCCTCGCCTCCTTTCCAAATGCTAAAAAAACATAAAAAAGTCTAAAATGAAACGTATTTTAAGGGTCTTGATTGACTTTTTTAAACAATTCCATTTGATTGGCTATGAAAACACTTACCGATTCAAAGAAAGAACTGAATTTGTTTTTGATTGGCTAGTAATTAACAAATTTCTAAAAGGTTTTGAATTGGTTTCTAAACAACTTTAGTAGTAGGTAAGGATAACCATGGACTTAACGGTGATGACAAGTCTCCAAATTGCAATCAAGAATTGCGAATTCTTCAGGGCTTTTACCCCCTAAAAACCTAGGACATAAATTTTACATATTGACACATCGACATATAAATTAGCAATTTAACGACCAGATTCTTTATTCATACAAATTTGAGACAAAACTTTCAGGAATTGATGGCATAACTTCCATGGCATAATGTGTTTGATAACATCAATTTGGTACCATGAGCAATGAAACTCTGGATAACAGTAACCCCCTCCCCTACTTTATATATTTTAAATTTAGTTTAAATTATGACTAAATGAAAGAAATACTGATGAGTTGAAGATACGCAGCTGGATTTTATTAACTTAAAAAAGCAAACCTTTCTTTTCGTGATATGTCAGTAAAAAAGTATGCCAGTAGATGCATAAAGAGTATGGTCTTTAAAATATTCATTTTTTAGGGTCCGGTTTTTATTGAGTCTTGGGTCCGGTTTTTTTCGGGTCCAAGGTCTGGGTCCGGTCCGGTTTGTAGAGGATGCCTTGTCCGTTGGGTGACTTTCAGGGGCGTAGCCAAGGTATGTCAACTATGTCACTCGACATACATCAGTAAAAAAAGAGAAAAAATGGAAGTTTTATAGCAAGAAAAATTGGAGTAATAAAATTTATTAAAATAATTATTCTTGATATATTTTTGGAATCAACTAAAAAATATACTTTCTTCGTGCCTAAGAGTTGCAGTAGGTAATAACGCGCATTTAGGAACCCCTGTTTACGGTGGTTTACGCACCTTTCAAATCTTGACATACTCCTCCAAAATCCGACACTTAGACTAAAGAGGAAAAACTCTATCTTTATAGTTACTATTAAATTATAGTGCGTGTATTGCACTTGGTTCTAATTTGGACGTAGTCAAAAAATTACCGAAATCCGACAGATGCACTGTCAAAAATAAATGCGAACGATAATAGCATCTTTTTTAATTTTGTCGATTTTAGTGTAGATATGCACTTGGTGAAGTATGTCAAGAATTTTTATTTTATAAGCGAGCACGTTTTTACAACCTCTTTTAAATCGTGGAGACGAAGAGTATGGACGTACAGCCAGAAAATTTATGAAAATCTAGAAAAAAAACATTGACTAATGCTGATCCATGTGGACAAAATATTTCAAGGGCAGAGATGACAGAAATAATGTGGAAAAACAAACTTCTTGTTTTGATTTTTTGGGGAAGCGATTGATCACAAGGATTCTTTGACCATTATTTTTTCATTCAAGTAAGAGTTTTTCATTTCATTTTTTAGTTAAGGGCGCAAGAGTTAGGTTGCATCATTTAAGAGTTACGTTGTATCATTTAGAAAGGAAACTACTAGGAATCTATTTGCTTTAGTAAGTAAGTAGAATTAGGATGACTTTCGTTATGCCATTACACGAATACAATAAGACCTTGAAAAATTCTTTAGCCATCTAAAAACATTACCAACTCAGTTCAGGCAACATAATAATACACTACTCATTTCCGGATAACTATGAATGTGTCGAAACACCTCATTTTAGAGCAACAATGCATTCGGTGAAACAATCTTGCAAGGAAGTCGCACAAACTGATAAACGACCACCTCGAAATATATTAGATGACTTTGAAGATGAAAATGACATTTTACAGAGACGTTCGGAGTCTGAGGTGCCACGGAATGCTAAGCAGGTAACAAACTATCGCCAGAAAGGAAAACCATCTAAAAGTGACGACATTCTCTCTGCGCTAGGCGAACTAATCAATGTATCTAATGTACCAGGAGTATACTACACACTGTTCGATAAAGAGCAGGCTTTTGTCCGGGAGTTTACGTTAGAGTCGGGAGGACATGCCAAGATTGTGTTGTAAACTGATCAAATGCTAAAAGATATTGAACGCTTTTGTATAGACAGCAATAACCCATCTCCACTTGCAGTGGATACAACTTTCAATATAGAAGAGTATTATGTGGCTCAGACAACTTTTCAGAATTTAAGCGTTACATCGAAAGAGCCTGGCAAAGCCCCATGGTCTCCAGGCTTTCTGTTCTTTCATCGCCGTCAAAGATTTGACGACTTCTGTTATTTTTGGCAAGCATTTCTTAGAGGCAGCAAAAATCTCCGATTTCTGAAAGTATTTGGGACTGACGAATGTGAAGAGCATTCGGGAGGTATTTTAGAAAACACAGTTGGGACTGTTCATTTACTCGGGACAGAACATGTGAAAAAAATATCGAATAGAAGATGCAGAATCTTTCTTTTCCTAAGCGAATCCAAAGGATTATTATTGATGATATTTTGGGCGATGAGGGTCTAATTAATTCAGAAAGTCAATAGACCTTTGAAGATATGCTGACTAATCTTATTAATAAGTGGGATGACGTTGAAAGTAAAATGTTCAAAACAAAAATAAACATTTTTCCAATTTTCTTTTAAAGTTTAAGTCAGAACTATTGAAAACAAAGGTGATTAAATATGTTCGAAAATCAGTTGGTATGGATAACCACTATACTCAAAACTGTATTGAATGGTTAAACTACATGTCTAGGAGCGAAATTGATAGCGGAGTTAAAGATAAACATAAAAACGCACCACTCACTGAAACATTCGAACAACTGAAAACAAGGTCGATGAGATTGTACAATGAAGCCAGCAAAGCCATATATGGAGAGGGGAAATTCAAAATTACTGAAGCGTACTCCTATTACAAAATTCATTACGAAGAATGGATGGGGTTAGATGAAGAGCAAAAGAAAAAGTTTATCAAGTTATTTTTTGAGGGAATCCTCCGAGAAATTCCTGTTGAATCAGTTACCAAAATTCAGCAACCGAAGGCTGCTCCCACTAAAGTAGCTGCAGAAAGTATTTGTGATCTACTTGAATCAGAAAATGTATCGAATCTTTTGACCAGAAAGATATGCTTTACAGTCGATACTTTAAATATCGATTCTAGTTTAATTCTGCGGGAAAACCTTATTGCCTTTTTTAAGAAAGCCCTAGCTGACCCTAACGGAGTGACCTGTGCTGCATCTAGTAATCCGTATATGAGAAGAGTAAAAAGTTCCGTCAGTACCAACCCTCATATCGTTAAACCGAAAGGGAAAAGAAAATGCCACCTACAATGCGACTGCCAATTGTTTAAATGGCTCAAAATTTGCCCCCATACGCTAGCTGTAAGTGAAGATTTGGGATTTTGTTTCGACTATCTAGCTGAGTTCAAAAGGAAAGTATCAGGAAATTGTATATCTTTGACATCAGGAATAGATGCAAACAGGAAACCTAACGAAAAAGGAATGAAGAAAAATGAAATAAAGAAAAAAGCTACCAAGAAATCGCAGTCACATCAGAAAGCCATTCAGCAAGAGCAAAGATATGCAAATTCCCAATGCAATAGTACTTCGCAAGAAATGGAACAACAAGTAAACGAGCTGTGCATTCCCAACGTAAACAGCTAAAGCACAAATCAGCTTTCAACAGCCCTTACTGAAAATCATCATGAAGCGAATACTCAGTCTTGTAATCAATACCCAAGCAACTCAAGCCAGACTTCCCTATCATTTAGTAATGAGTTTTTGCAATATCAAAACCGCCAGGTTAATACTAGTCATGGACTTAAAACACATCAAGGTCATACCATACGACCCACTAGCATTCATAAGCCACAAGAGGATTTACAGCGATCGAATACCTCTTTTCCAGTTACGACTGCAGTTCCAGAGCTTCTTCCTATGCAAGCCCCCTTTAATTTTTCACCAATTATTGCAAATCCTTTATGTCAAAATAGTCAACCAACGATTGCCAGTGTTCATCACAACCCGACTTTTTATTATAAGCAAAGGCAAACTGTGCCGTCGACAGCAGCTAATAGGTTCTGCGGCAACCTGCCTATAACACAGAATGATATTCGAACAAATTCAGCAATCCAACTAAAGAATTGGCATTCGGGAATGTCTCCGCATAATTATTATCTTGTAGAGAAGTCGAGTAGGGTCAAAAGTTGTTACGGCAGCCAAGTAGGAGAGACTTCAAGTACTTTAATTGTGCGACATGTTGATCGAAGAATTTGCGTTAAAGCCCCGAGTGGTGAGATAATTTTCAATTCAGATTTTACAGCAACGTACTATCATCCTCAGGCCAGTCACATGAAAAGAAAAAACCCGTTTTAGAATGGAACAGTTTACGTATCTCGTGACATACAGGCAAAATTTTCACGAGAAATTACCAAATCGCTGAGCGCATGTGGTGAATTATACGCAGTTTATGAATAAGAAACGATTTTTTTTGCATTATTTTTCCTTTTGTTATTATGTCTCCCTCATCATTGACAACTTATTTGATTTTGTTGAAATTTACAGTACTTAATTTTCAAACAACTTTTGTTTTCGCTACCTCAAATTTTAACACCTTACATTTTTACGCATGTTTTAAAAGGGTATTTTCGAGCGCTTTTTAATTTTTGCGCATGAGTCAAAGAAAACTATCTTATATTACAGCAAGGATAATATGAAAGTAAACTTATGTAGTGCAGAGAAGCTTTCTTTGTGTCTATGATCGTAAGTTGATTAATGCTATGAGAAATATGCTCTCATAGAAGGCATTAAATTTTGAATACTAAGCAGTAAAATTTGATTGCGAAAAATGTAATTACTCTGTTGTTATTACTAAATAGGCAAGAAATCGCACAAAAATGACTGATTTCTAGAGATCTTTAACGCAAAATCCGGCAAAAACGAAAAAAGTCTAGAGAAAGATATTTACCCATAAGTATGAAAAAGAATAAAATTAATTATGTAACCAATAAAGTTTTGTCTGAAAATTGTTTCTTAATTCTACAGAAAACTGCATTTTTTAGCTGATATCTTTTATATTTTTATATAAGATTTTAGAGATAGGCAGTCCCAAATGCGTATCAAAAAATACATCAAAATAGAAACTTCTAAATTTTTTATGACTCTTCCAACGCCCTTTTCTATTGTTGGTATTTGTGGGTAGCAGCAGCTCTATGAAAACAAAACTTACGATCATAGGAACTTCAAAGTGAAGCCGCAATAATAAGAGTCGTTAAAATTTATAAAAGACTGCTAGAAGCTTTTATTGTTAAATCAGAAACCTATAACTCGCACTACATCCAGTTCACTTTCATATTATCCTTGATTTTATGATATGTTCCTGATATTGGCATCCTCTACAAACCGGACCTGGAACCAGACCTTGGACCCATACCTCCAAAAAGCTGTATCAAGACCCTAAAAAGACCTGACCCTGTTATAGGATATTGAAAAAAAAACGGACAATGATAATTTGATGAATAGATTGTTCGTGGGAATAATTTCTTGCCAAAATCATATAGCTTATCGCAGAACTCATAGTCAAATCTCAAACGGCGCTGAAAACAAAAGTGACTTTTATTTAACATCATTGCAAGTTTCCCAATTTTTGTAAATGAAAAGGCGAAATTGTCGTTACCGGCTTTAATCGAAAGGAAAATATTTTCATCGGATTTTGATTTCAGAAATAGCCAAAGACAAAAATGGAGCGAAGATATTTTGGCTTGTTTTTATAAAAGGACGTTTTTCTTTTTATGTAAGGATCGATACGATTTAGTCTATAATGCCCGACGTGTTAGACTACGAGTGCCGACGAGTAGACTACGAATGCCTACGAGTAGACTACGAGTGACTACGAGTGGACTACAAGTGCACTACAGAGTGGCCTACAAGTGGACTACAAGTGCACTACAGAGAGGACTACAGAGTAGAAGACATATTGAGCCATTTTCAGAAACTGTTACTTCTATGTTGTCTCAGTAAATTAATAGCATTCCAGTGCTTTCTTTAATTCAGTTTTTTCATTACTTTTCTTTAATGCAGTGCTTGTCGGAATATCACGCATGTTTTAAACGGCACTTTTTTTGAAAGTTTGACTTTACCAACCCTTTCGAGCTTATTATCTGTAGAAAACTATAGAAAAACTCTCACTCTATAAATTTCATATAAAAATATGCTTCTAATAATGAATTAGCTACAGCCATTTTTGTAGCAAAACCGAGAAACAAAGAACAAAAATTCGTTTCACTTTGGTGAATACTCGTAACGTCACAATTGAAGTTATGGTAATCCCTCCTGGAAATCCCATGACAAATAGGGTTAATCTAGTGATTTTATTCTGTACTTTGGTCTATAGTTTCAAATACTCGCCGCAAAAAATTTTTCAGCGAAAACAAAATGACTTCATCTCTAAAATTCGAAAATTGAGTTTAACAAAATTAAAGCATTCGAGTGTCCATGGCGACGGATATTTTATTTTAAGAAGTAAGAAATTTGAAAGATAAACCAAGCATAAAAATGACTTGCGTATTGTCAGTTTAACAAAATAAATAATAACGGCCGTTTTTGGGTTCCAAACAGCATGAAATTTAACCCTGGAAATATAAGTCACAGAAAAATAACTTTGCAGTAAAAAGTTTAGAGGGGTGAGGAGCGGGCTACATGGCAAATAGGGTTAACAAGTGAATTAAAGAACTAGCTACAGCTCTATTTCCTTTCTAGCGCCTACTAAATTGGGAGGAGGTAGGGAGGAAGGGTGGCTAAGAAAAAAGCTTTAGTGCAAGGGGCGCTAAATAATTAATTGGAAGGGGGGAGATGCTTAGCCCTTTAAATACAAGAATTCAATGAAAGAAATAGATTTCTTCAATGATCATTCTTGTAAAGTCATCACTAATGCAGATGAATAAAATGATTTTGAATTCCTATTTTTGAAGGTACTGAATTCTTCAATGAATAAAATGAACAAAAATAACGTTAAATTTGAAACAAAATGTAAACACAATGAAATATAATGAAACTTAGCAATGAAACATAATGTAAACATAAACAGATGTTAAAAAATTAGCTATATCTCTTGAAGTCAAATTAGTTTCCAAAAGAATGCCTGTAATCAAGGATAATATGAAAGTGAACTTGATGTAGTGCGAGTTATAGGTTTCTGATTTAACAATAAAAGCTTCTAGCAGTCTTTTTGCCCCCGCAGCAAGCTTTAGCGAGCGAGGAGGCATTTTTGGAGCTCCCGTATGAGACCGTGATTTAGTTTGCTGCTTTTCGTAAGACTGAAATTCTGAAATATTAAATTTTG
>JANSTP010011462.1:0-15558 GCA_025330745.1 Cladonema radiatum
CACACACACACACACTCCTAATAATTTTGTAAACAATGGTATTTTTTAATCATGAAAAAAGTGGGCTTTGATAAAAACTCGATGTTGTTGCACCAGTACTAAACTTCCAAGCGATGATTATTCATAATATTGGCTGGTATTATACGACTGAATACCCTAATTGAATCTGTTTAAAACCCATTTCTAGGAACATTGGGTTTGATCTCTTTGTCTTTCGAAACAAGGAGCTACCTTGCTCAACAAAAGTAGGCTTAAGAATATGTTTTATCTATATCAGATCCCCAGTGTAAGAAAAAGCACTTTGAAGAACATCATATTTAATCAAAAAAGGCTTGTTCTAGGCAATCTAGTGTATTAAAAACCCAAACATTTTCCTGTTTTCCAGTATTTCGGGGCTTTCCTTGATACTAAACGATACTAAACATAATGGTCCCTCAAGTCTCTAATCTGACAGGTGAAAAAACGTTCGTATATACTCATTGAAAGAATGGCAATACATTAAAGCTAATTAATGTGAAAACTGAAGCTTCACTAACGTGATTAAGGCCAGTCTTATACACATTTTGAAAACGAGCTTAATGGGGGCCCTAAATGGCTTTTGGGTCCTGGCAATCTTTGGCTAAATCCGACCCTGCTTACAACTAATTAGGCAAATTACAAGCGCCTTTCAAAATGGGAAATTTACAATTGGAATTTTTTTAGAATTATCCAAAGATTTTTATACCGTTGACCATAAAATGCTCTTAAAAAAACTTGAATATTACGGTGTAATGAAGAAATATTCGTCATGTTTAAAAGCACAAGTATGTTCGCTGATGATTTAAACTTGTTTTGTTCAGATAAATATGTTCAAGAGCAATTCAATAAAGTCAATATCGAACTTAAGAATGTAAATAGTTGGTTCAAGGCTAATAAGTTATCATTGAATATGAAGAAAGCCAAATGGTATTTGTTTCACTCCTCTTCAAAATGCTTGCCTTTTATTCTGCCTTCCCTTGGCATTGATGTTACACTTACTGAAAAAGAAAAAACTACCGAATTTCCGGGTGTGGTCATTGACAAAAATCTCAGTTGGAAACCCCATATTAATATGCTAAGTTTGAAAATATCAAAAATCTAGAGATTCTTTATAAAGCTAGGATGTTTATTGACAGGAAAAACCTTCAACAATTATATTTTCTTTTCATACACAGTCACTTAGCTTACCTTACCGGGGAAATAAAAACCGGGGAAGAAACGCCAGTGACTAAAATTGCCCCCGACTAATAATATAACCCGATTAAATTTTTCCCCGACCAATAATTTGCCCTGGTGAAAATGATCCCGACTGGTACGTTTCAAAAATTTCTTTGAATTTCGAGGAATTCTGATTCAGCTTTTAAAAGTCACTCTGAATTACCGCATACAAAAAGTACATGCAAGAAATATTCGCAGGATGGTAGTTCATTTTCTTTTTCCTTATTTTTGCAATGACATCGTAAAGTTGATAGCTTTAGGCACTTAAGTTTGTTAGTTTTGCATTGTTTAAATTTTCTGACTCTAACGATTCGTTTTTTCTTTGCCTAATACCCAAAATTTAGCCGGGGAAAAGTGACTCATTTTATGTACAAGGGACTAAAATCCCCGCAACTGGCAACTTAACCCGATTAATTTAATCCCGATAGGGTATGTTAATACGGCTTGGGCTAGTACACAAAAGCAAACTTGACAAGCTCGACCTGCATCAGAAACATGCTCTGCGTATTATTTTTTTCAAATATCGTATGAGTCCATCAAAACCTCTTTTCCAGGAACTCAAAGTTCTTCATATTTATGAACTGAATAACTTAAGTATTTTATGGTTTATATTTACAGTGAAGTCCGATAGGTCTCCTGCGGTTTTTAAAAATCTTTTTCTGAATAGACCTCAATCGATCGCAATATCCTGGACAAGTAATCATTTGTTTAAACCCAAATCAAAACATTCTTATAGCAACTTTTGCATCGACTTTAGAGGGCCTAAACTCTGGAATGAATATATTATGGACAAAAATTCTGAAAAAGCTTCATCCACATCATTTTCTTATTTTAAAACGGAGGTAAAAAAAGTTCTCCAAGCTGATAATTATGATTATCGTACTTTGTATGATTGTATTATTATTGCGTTGAATTGTTGCAATATTCTTGTCATAAAAATTTAAAGGAAAAAAAAAAAAAAAACTTATATATTGCCATGTAGAATTTTGTTGTTCACTTGAGGAAAAAACCCCCATTTCATATATGTAAATGTTTGTCTCTCAATTTCATATTAAAACGCTTGTCTGTCCGACATGAAAAAAGAAATTTACAAGAAATTTTAGTAATATCCATTCAATGTACCAAAACATCAGAATTTTGTACTAGGAAGTCTGAGTAAGTGAAATTAAATAAAAAATTCACTATTTTTAATGAATAAATTCGATTTGCTTGAAATTCAGTTTCGAAAAAATCCAAAATGTCTGCCCGGCACAGAAATTCCTGTCTGCAATATATTTTGCAGAAAAAACCGAGTTCCAAATCTAAAGTCCTAAACTGAAGAATAAAGCATTATTTCGTGATACCATTAGTTGCAGCGAGAGCAATAGAACCGATCTTAATGGTTTTTTACAATTTTCACAAATTAATGACTTTTATTGTCGGACGGACATTGCTTTAAAATCCAGCCTCTAAGCAGAATGTTTATTAACTAAATAGATTTTAAAGTTTCTGTCGAACAACAAACTCATTATTTGATAGCTCAACGGTTTCATGTGACTTTATTCATGTTGCCAACCGAAATACAAAAATGTTTCGCAGTCCTTATTTAAAATATGGGACGGAAATTTCTTGCATAGGTGCTCCTAAGTTCTACGAACTTTAACTGGATTTGAATTATGCATTGGTAGAACTTTTATATGATTTGTAGCACCAGCTCAATTAAAGATATTTGATAAATACTACAGATAAAGCTGCTATCCACAAAAAAAGAAATGTCCCTCCGACACAAGAAAAACTTCATTAAAATTAATAACACAGTTCATATCTTTGTCAGGAAAAGCTTAGAGGGAGTGGTATAGAGATTTATAGAATCTAGAAAGAAGCTATTTATAGAATGAAAAATTTTCCTTTTTCAGCTTATAAAAGTTTTATTTCTAAAAAGTCAACCTATTTCATAATAGACCCATTGCTACATTTTTGATCTAGTTTAACATATGTTACGGTTTTTTTTGTTTTTTTTATTAAAAAAAAACAAAAAACAAGTGCTTGAAATAAGTGTTTTGAAATTTTTATCGGTAACTTTTGGTCCAACGAGTGTCCGGTAGTTGATTACCATGGCAACCGGCCATATTTTTTTTTTTTTAAAATTTTTTTGACTTTTGGTAAGTTCTTTCCCTAGTTACATAGAAGAGTTGTGTAAAAAGATTTTAGACACATTACAAAAATTTAAATTTTTCAGTACATAGTTGTGCAGAATTCAGTGTTTTAAATAAGGTTTGCTAAGTATTTCTGCTAAGAAAAAAGTAATATACCTTGACAAGCATTTTGTCTTGAAGTTTGCTCAGTTGGATATGTGATGGAGCATACTGCAGAAGAATTTTGCTCGATTCTTTCACTAAGAGTTTAGAAAAATAATGTCAAAACAGCCCAGGATAAGTTCATGGCCATGAAACAGCAGACAGATTCTCATTAAATCTTTTTTTATTCTCATTTAAAAGTCTCCAGAACGTTAAGATGTTAGAACGGCACTTGTTTCGTTATGGACTAGATCTAGTCCACTTTTGTTAGCGCTCACTTAAGAAGAAAGAACATGTAGTGACAAGAAACATTGTAATAACTTACGCAACGGTATAGTTGTCTTCAAGATTATCAAGACTATCACAATGCTGAAAAGACAAACACAAAAATATTTTGCACACGAAGTCTTTCTTGTAAAGGAAAGATTTAATGCCAAGTTTGCCGAAAGGCCTATGACTCAAAGCTATTATAAATTTATCTTTAGAAACACTTGATCAAATAGTGCCGCTGTCTTCTGTGTAAGGTTTGGAGTTTTTTCTTAGAGAGGACGAGCTGTAAACAATATAAGATAATAGGATGCCTCGATTTTTTAGTAGAGAAATATCCAAATAATTGACATTAAAAATATATGTCAATTTGCATGTATTTAATTTGCATGTGTTTGTTGTTACCCTTTCCTATGATCTTTAAAATATGAAATTGCCGCAGCTTGCCCATCAGGTAATCTAAAGGCTTGTTATAACTACATTCACTGTGAAGGATTAAAATTAACCTACCTAAATCAGAAATACCCAACCAATTTGGCACGAATAGTATTTTTACTTATTTCAAAAATAGCTCACGTGGACCAAATCAAAATGGCAGAAAAATTGTCGAATTTATCCTTGCATAAAGATTAAAACAGCTACAATGGAAGACTAAAGTATTAACTCTATTTGCACCGGGACTTTTGTGGATCAATTATCAGGGGGTGAGGAGGGTTGGAACTGCACATTTTTAAGAAGACTCTTTATAAGCTTTATGAGCAATGTTTAGTACTGTGACGTCATCAAAACATAATGACGTCATCTTTCTTTCCAAAATTTCTGCCAAAATTTGGTCGAATCCGGCCCAACTTTGAAGGGCTGGTTTTCTGTAACCACAAAAGCTTTTTATGTGGTTTTCACTAAACATCAATAATAAAAGGGCTTTAATGGTGTCATGATGACATTTGTCAAGCTGTGTTTGCAACAGAACCTTCAAGTATAGTAAATTTGCGAAAACAGGAGCGACATCTGACGAAATAATTAATCAAAGCTACCTTTAGATTTGATCTAGTTAATATTTTAGAAATTCTGGAATTTATTGTTGGGAGCTATTTTGATAGACACCTATGCACGCCAGTAGAATTTTTATATGTAAAATATTACGACAATCAAATATTGGCAGGAGCGTAATTCCATGAGCCCGCCCCCAATAATTTTTGTCTCATAGAAAAACTTTGTTTTTGGGTTATTTATTACTTAATAAACAGAAGAGGTAGCCTAAATAACATTGAATAGACTGTGCTTGAAGATTAGTGTAATGTAAAGCACAAGCCATGTTTGTAACAATTTCCGCAAAAAAATTTATTAGAGAAAAATTCTAGCCCCTTTAATATTTGAGATGAAATTACGGCCCTGATTGAATAAATGGTTTGTCTGAGGAGATAGAATGGTATTAAAAGCCGAAAAAAGTTCTTTAGTTTCGAAAAAAAGACAAATACGCATATCGTGCAAAAATGTCTCTACTACTGGTATAATCCATTTTCTCCTCTCAGTTGTTAGACCAGAATAGCCACCACCTCTTCAAATGAAATTTCAAATACTTCAAATACTTTCTAAAAATAATGTGTCATGTACAGTCTAGTACAAAAGCTCAGTAAAATTGGCCTTGTATGTACAAATATATCTGGTAAATCTCGATTTTCCCTTTCCTACATTACGAATATCTTATTCAAAATTAGTTTGAAATGATACCTCAATGCTGGATCAATGTAAAGGGTCCATTTCCCTTTAAAAAAATATATGACCAAAGCCGCAATGATGACGATGACAGAACCAAGTGCATCACCCAGAATATGTAAGTAAACACCTTTCATATTCATTTGACCACCAGATTTTTCCTTAGCAGCTTTTTCAATTTCTAAAAAGAGGTTTAATTATACTTTAGGAATTGAAATTTTGTATATGCCAAAGCAAGGTGATACTACATAGGATATTCTCAATAAAAAGCAACATCACGACAATAAAACTTCCTATAAGATCAGATATTGACAAGACAAACGAAAGAAGTAATATTTGTGGCAGCAAAGTTCCATAGTCTAGAATTTGAGAAGTTTGACTCTCGCCTAAAGTCAATCATTTTCCATATTTTCTGTATTTTGCATAGTTTGCCATGTGTTATTTTATAGAAATAAACTTATGTGACAATTTGAGCAGCATTAATTGAAATCAGAATAACAAATAAGGCAAAAAAATCTTAATAACTGCGTCTTTTCTTCCCGATTTCTTAGCAGGCGAATCTTACCTCTCTAAATAGCGTTAGGTAGAGAATGGCGGGTTGAGGAGTTTGGGCCAGCGTAAAAAGAGCCGGCATAAAAATGGCCGATAAGCTATAAGATCAGACATCGACAAGAGAAAAGAAAGAGATTAAGAGTACCATAAAACGAAGACAGCTGTTTGCATGTGAAAAAAATATTTTAATCATAGTCACCTTTTGGTGCAACAACGACAATATCGGGAGCACCTAAATGAATAGTTGTGAAACCATCATGTTGCATGCCAATATTGTCTTCACTATCACTCCTGTACGCTTTATTCTCAAAGCGGTAAGGCACAGTTTGTTGCACTTCTGCGTGATCACATTGATTCTTTGAAGCTACAACCTGTTTTTCTTTTTTATTTTCCTTTTGGTTTGAGTGGCCATGACTATCATGATTTCCGTGTGTGTGACCACCACCTCCATGGCTATGCGCATGTCCTAAAAAAATGCGTGGAAATTGACAAAAATTTCATACCTAGAACTAATGGCCAGTCGTCCAAGAGATGAACGTTTTTGAGGCTCATTTTGGTGAACAGGCATATTATATACCGAAATATTATATACCAAATATTATATATCAAAGAGACGATTAACCAAAGCACTTTCTTACCTTGAAATAGAAATAGTCCCAGGACATTGACACACAAGCCTGCACCACCAACGATAAGCACCAATATGGGATTTTTAATCGTATCCAGCTCTATCATTCGCTTAAAAGATTCCACAAAAATAGAGAAACATAATGCTAATAGAAACACAGCATTGATTAGTGCACCTAGTACTTCAGCTCTGACATAGCCGTACGTATTTGTTGTGGCGGAGGTGCCGGGCCTGTTTCGTGAATACTAAAATGTAGAGCAGTATCAATTAGCTTGTATAAGATAATAATCAAACAAATATACATTTGAAAAATGGCAGCTTTTTAGAACTTGTGGATACGTCAAGTCGAGAGTGTTTGCCAGTATTACCTTTGAGTCCAAAACGATTACGGTATTATCATTTTTTGCATCAGGCACTTATAAAACGTTAAACGAGCTTGCAAAGCTACAGAGGTTTGAATATGTGCAGAAAATCGATGGCATGAATATTGATACCTTGAGAGCAAAGAATCCAATGATCAGTGATAATATATCTGAGAGCATATGGAACGAATCAGCAACTAAAGCCATCGATTTGGTCATATAACCAACGACAATTTCAACGAAAAAAAATGATGTCGTCAAACACATCATGACGGCAAAAGTCGTGCGTTTCCCCATGCATTGTATATTGCACATATTAAATATTCTCTTTTCTAGTAAAAACTAAATATAATTTACAGCAAGCTAAAAGTTTAGTAAATTGGATATTTTGAAAATTTTGTTTTCAAGTAATATAAAAGTTACTTTGCCGATCAGCAGATTTGCTCAATAGAATATTAAATCGAGACCTTCCTCTCTAAATTTCATTAAAATTTTCATGTTATTTATTATTACATCACCATTTAATCTTGCGAGAGGGACGAAAAATAGAGCAAAACCAAGATAAAGATTCTCAATAGAGTTGTAAAAAAAACATCAAGCTATAATGATGATTTGGCCAACAACCATGGGACAATGGAACCCAGTTTCAAAAACGAATGTGGATTTAGCGCTCTGATGTGGGTTTAGCCATATACAATCCCTGTATAGACCAAGAAACGTATTTTTAGACTCCAAACACCTATTATGTTTTTAATGATTCTAACAAAAGTTTTCAAATATGATTTTTTTCGCATTTCCAAAGTAAGGGCTAATTAATAAGTTAATAAGTAATTCCCAAGGTCTAATAGAGTACGTTTTAGATTGCTGTGAGTTTACTACATATTCCATCTTGATATTGGCATGGCATGCTGACATTCAAATTTCCAATCATTAATTTTTTGTTTTTTAGAATAGGTAACTAGCTGTTTTCATCTAATGTAATTAAAAATCCGTCTTTTCGTTCTTTGTTTTGAAACTTCAAGGGTCAGTCGTAGTTTAAAAAGAAGGAGGGGCTTTGATTCTTGTTGCTAGTAATTCAACTTCGTGCACTAACTTATATTTCATTACCTCTATTCCAGCAGGGGGGGGGGGGCGTATTCCGCCTACCCTGATAGATTTTTTGTTGTAGCCAACCTAACTCTAAAACTAAAAGAGCTCTCTCTCTTACCATGAAACTTTGTGACTTTTTATAAAACTTATCTTGGAAATATTTGACAAAAAATTTTTGGTGACCACGCCCACTTTTCCCATGGCAACGCCCATTTTCGGGTCCGGTAGGTCATTTTTTTTGTCAATTTTGGGGCAAAATCCCCTTTTTGAGCCCAAATCACTCGCCAATTCCAATGATGTCAAAGTACTTTTTCTTAGTAGCCAAACAGCGAAAACTGCATAGAAAAAACTCTTTCGTTCACTTTCAGTTGCTTCTTAAAATTTGACTTCCTGATCACCGATTTTTGACAACTTGTCGGAGAAAAATCGATGACGTCAACAAATTTTGAAAAATAGGGGCGACTAGTTACTAGTCTAATCTGCTTGCTAATATGGTGCAATTTTCTTATCATCGGGCAAAATGTTACGTTTACAGCATGTGACTACAATCGTGGACAAAAATATTTGGAATTAAGAGTGAAATTAAGCAGTTTTCAGATTTTGACTTTCCATTCGGCATGCTATTTTTGGGTAACAAAGTCGCGGAAGAGCAATTTTGATGATTCCCCTTTGCAACCCCCCTAAAGGGCTACAAAAACAGCCAAGGAGCGAGCTGGATGGTTTTCACCCATTCACGCAAGAGCTCATATAGATAAATCGCACGATAAATCGCTGTCCTGCAAAGTAAAAATATCTCCTTTCAATTATCACCTGTGGTGCAGAGTTACGTTGAAAAAGCTCGTAATTGTTCCAATATTTTTGACCATGATTGTATCTTTTGTGCCCTTTCACTTTTTTTTTGCCATTCCTCTAAATCAAAAAATATACATTTTCAGAAAACCTTAACCCTATATAGTCGCGCGGGGAAAGATCCCCGAGTTTACTAGGTTATTAGCTTTAGTCCTTTTAAAAATCAATATCCTTTGACCAGGTCAAAACCTACTATCCTAAAGTTTTTAAATTTGTAGGGCTTTTTAAAAAAAGAAAGAAAGAAAAATACAAAGAAGACCAGATTTTTAACTTGAAAAAGAAAAATTGACAATCATATACCTGTTTAACAATGGATCTTTTCGACACAATTTTTGTCTACAGTTTCCAGCAATCTCTCGACATGACATA
This sequence comes from Cladonema radiatum, assembly GCA_025330745.1. Taxonomy (NCBI): domain Eukaryota; kingdom Metazoa; phylum Cnidaria; class Hydrozoa; order Anthoathecata; family Cladonematidae; genus Cladonema; species Cladonema radiatum. The sequence continues at coordinate 9,345 of JANSTP010011462.1, forward strand.
GGAAGTTTTTAGAATTGCCATTATTTCATTTTCCCGCTGTCATTAATAAATAATCCGATTCTTCTGCAGAGCCTTTTCTGTTTTTTTGTCAAAAAAATTGTCACAAGTTTTTTGATTTCAGATTTTTAGTTCAGTTGCTCTCGGAATCTTAATTCTTCATTTTATAACATTTCGATTTTTATAACAATATTTATTTCGCATTTTTTAACCTCCCTCTCTCAGAACTATAGAAAAGTGTCTCTTTATACTGAATAGGGAATATGTTTTCGGAGTATTTTTTCCAATATTTCTGATCTGAGTTTTAAAATTGAATTTTAAAATATGTATTATCGACTCTACGTTTTGCTTCGTGTCTTTTACAAAACTTTTGCTTTTTCTTTTCTCGAAATCTTTGCTTTCTCTTTTCTTTTATGACATAAAGAAATGTTTGAAGATTTGAGGAAACACTTTTTATTTATTTCTCTGATCAATCTAAATTACAATTTTTTCAATTTGGAAATAGATATTTGCAAAAACCTTATTGAAAATGTTAATAAATAAATCTGTAGCTAACAAATATACCTGAAATTTCTATATAATTTTTACACCTATTTGCCTGGAAAAGCAATAGTTTCTAGCTTATTCCCTATTATTTAAAGCAAGATCAACATTAGACTAGTCTCTAGTCGGTTTTTTGTTGCAATAAACCAGAAGAATTTGTATCTTTTCAGCACTCCACATGACGCCATCAGCAAATCGGGATTAGGAAGAGCTGAGAAACCTAATCATTTTCTAGATATAAAAGATGAAGTCAGTTTTTGTGAATCGATCAAAAAGTTCATTCCAAGCTTGTTTGGTATGTTGAAAACATGTTATCGGTTATTCGACTTTTATTCTGCAAAATATATGATGGTGGCAAAATTACCGGTGGCAAAATATGTTAGTGGCAAAATTACCTGTGGCAAGATTACGGTGGCAGAAGTTCCGCTGGCAAAATTTCCAGTGGTAAACTTTCCGCAATTCTTATAAAACATACAAAATTTGACTTGACTTACTTTTCAGTGAAGTCGTCTAGTTGTTTCGTATTTCCTATATTTTGTTTGTTATTGCCCAGATTCACATGCAGAAAAGCAATTTTAATTTAACTTACTGATTTGACAGATGTTAAAATAAACTGAATTGTATATTAATGTGGCGGGGATGGTTAAAACTCCTCCAATAATTCAAAATTTGTTGAAGCCAGTTGGGCAATATTATAAGTCTTTCTCAATTTTATTCCAAGTTCACACGAAAAATGCTAGTCTAATCACTCATTCTTTCAAATATTGATTATATCGACTATTGGATAAAGAGGTTACAAAAACTTCAAACATCATGTGCCGGTTACGTCTTCCGAAAGTACTCAACCACAGAAGATGTTATTGCAATACCGTCATTCCTCTAATTTAATGCGTTCTCTAATTATCTTGGATTAATTATTTTGGCAAAAATGAAGGAATTATTTCCTCTTATTATTTATGCGGGCTCGGTTTTACATATAATCGATTTTCCTCTAATTTAGCGCGACTAAGGTTGAATTTTCCTCTAATGATAGTGTGGACTGAAAAATAAACAATTTGTAAGCAGTTTGTTTTCCTTACAAATGAGTAGAAAATGAGGAATAAATTGGAAAAAAAAAGAGTTAGAGAGAGTTTTTTTCGTTTTAAGTTGCATTGGCATATTGGTGGAGATAAAGAAATATGAAGAGGGAAAGAAAAATGGAATGAAAAAATGTTGTTGTTTTTTTTAAAAAAAAAAAAAAAGAAAAAAAGTTTTTTGCAATGTTTTTCCTCTAATTTGACTGCAGTTTGAACAAAATTTCCTCTAATTATTACCACAGCATTGAATTGGCAGATACAAGATAGTTTTTGTCCTCTAATTATTTATGCAGCTCCTTGAAAATAATTATTTTTTCCGTCGCATTAAATTAGAGAAATGACGGTAAGATGGCTGTCAGTTCAAGAGCGCATAGATTTCAGCGTACTGAGATATGTTTTCAAGTCTCAAAACGACAGTGTTCGAAAAAACTTGTCAATAATAACAGTTAAATTATCAGTTATCCAATCACTTCGGACGAAACATGATACCCTTGAATTCCGCGAAAATCCAGACGAATGTTTCTTGATACTGAATTATGCAAGCTCACTATATAACAATTTCCCAAACGAACTAAAAGTTTGTGAGAAATTCAGCAAATGTTTTCAAGAATTAAAAAGATACTATCTTGACATTAGCCTCTCAAAATCACTCAGTTTATAGTTACTTGATGATTTTTACTTGATGATTTTTTCGTTATTTAATTAATTAATTAATTTATTTATTTATTTATTTATTTATTTATTTTTTCTTTCAATTTTTCATGTTAAATAAATATTTATATTTATATTAAAATAGAAAGACAAAGAAGCCCTGGGAACCAGGTTGCTAATAATGAATATTACTTCTTTTAGTAGTTCACTAAGAACATAACCATAACCATTTCTTTACCATGCCTAATACGATATTACCGATATGCTCCACTCGTTTCAGTTTTCTTTTTCACTTGAAAATTTCATGCAAATTTCATTTCATAATCAATATTTTAACAAATATGCTGCCATTTGACGTGGTTATGTGACGCTGTCATATATCCGCAGTCAGAATTTTCTGTTGGAAATCAGTTGAAGACCGTGGAATTGATGTGAAACGTCACAGTTCAAACCAAAAAAAAAACTTCAACTGATATTTATTTAGTAATCCCTTTTTAAATCTCGATTTTTGTAATTTTTTTTTTTAGTTATATTAGTTTTACGTCTTACGCCAGAAGCTCAAATGAACTTATCATGCGCGGAAGGGGAATCGAACCGCAAGCGCATTGGTGAGAACTAACAGGTGCTAACCACTAAACCACGGCGACCCAATCAATTAGTCAATTGATTACGCCATCATCATCATCTAATGAAAAGGATAACAAAGATTAATTTCAGCTTGATACTTATTATTCAAGTTTCAGTCTGAGGCCACATCAGATAAGGATAGGGTGATTTGGGTAACTTTAGTGACACAAAGCTAGCTTTATTCACTTTATAAAAACCTTTACTTTTGCCAAATTTTTGATGTATCAACTTTTAAACTTGAAATTAGTGAAACTTACTGCATTTGCAGATGTTCTTTCAGTCTGAGGTGATGGGGAGAAGGTTTTGGCTATAACAGTGTCAAACTATTTTTTCGCAGTTACTTAACCCTGTGAGACGTTTTCTATCAAGTGACAAGAATAAAGAATGAATAACTTCTAAACTTTAGACGCAAATGCCTACCTATTCTTCAAAAAAGTCTCTACGAACTGTTTCATATAAAATCTTTTTAAAAGTTACTGAAACCCCATTTCTGCCGACAGTAGGAATTTAAAAAGTTTATCAAGAGGGACAAATCATCCCGTTTCTCCATGGTCAAATAAAGTAAAAATGTATTAGAATGTATACATTGTATCGTTTACACCTACAAGAAAAAAATGCTTGCAACGTCTCTAGAGCAACAGTAATAAGCGTAAGTCAACTGATTCATGCACATTTTAGCAGCGCTGTTGCAACTATAGCGGAACCTCTATTGGCGGTCACTCTGTGGGACTTTATCCTTTGGCCGCTATATTAGAGGTGACCGTTGTGAAGAGGTCTTTTTATAAGAGAATTACCATAGCAAGCACCTCCGCTACTAGATCTACTTCGCTACTGACCGCTGTATGGAAGTGACCGTTAGTAGAGGTTCCACTGCATTTAGCTCCTTCTTTATCAGTTTCCAAACCCGCTACAACATAATACATATACCCATGAAAATCATTTCCTAACATTCATTCCCAACCATTACTTGCTATTCTCTATTGCTCGTGCTTCTAGAGAAAAGGCCATTTAATCAATATTTGATTAAAGTTTGATAAAAAATTCGTAATCCAAATTGTGAAACAAAACTAAAATTGAAAATTACTGAGGCATTGCCTCCTGCTACCGCTTGGTGGCCCTGTATTACATAGTAGCCACTCACTAAACTACTAATTACAACCAGTACCTCCAACAACGTCAAAGAATAATTTTTGTGGCAAGATAGATCTCCATTTTCAAAGCCACATAACAACTCCTCTCAGATAAATGTTGTGAAAACTTGTTTTTTAATCATTAACTACTTTCAACTAGAAAAAATAGCATTGTTGGATTGACGATAACATCTGAATTTAATTTTTAAGAAAGACTATTAAAAAATTAAAAATTTTTACAATTAAATGATGGTATTTAGATATATCTTTGAACTATTTATTTTATTTTCAGTTATGAATTGCTCATAGCATATAATATTTTCTTATAAATTACTCTTTTTTTTATTTGACATAAAATGGAATCCCGTTTCAGTGACTTGTTCCAAACCCCCGGTTCTGTAAAAATAATAAATTAATTCATCTTTTACTTTTATCTATCTTAATTACTTTTCAAAATAGATTTACGTTATTTATTAAAGGTACATAAGCACCCTGAGAAAAATAATTTGTTCAAATTTTGAAACTGCATAATTTTTAGCACAATCGCTAGATAATCATGAGTTATTTCATTGGTGAAAATTTGAAAAAAATCTATGTTTAGTTCTTGAGTTACAAGCCCCTGTATTTTTACATTTTCTGCTACAATTTTGCGAATATCGGCCGTTTAATTTTCTCATAATAAACATCTGTCAAATTGGTAAGACATTGTTAGTGATATTATACCCAATGTAGTTATATCATTCTCAATGAGATCGCGGTTCGCGTAGAAACCATCTCAAAAAAAAATATTATTTTTCTAAAGGTGCTTATGTATCTTTAATGCTTGATGAGCCTCAAATAAGCTTTCGATTGATGATTAGTTTGATAGAATTTGTGGAATTTTATTTTTGACTGACTGCACATCATAACGTCATCAATCATGTGGCTTTTAGGAAAATTTGGCGGCGGCCCTAGGGCTCAAAATGACCCCTTGCATCTACTGATTCAATTTATACAGTAAATTTCAAGGTCGCAGAAAGTGCTAGATTGTTGGACAATGTCCCCTGCCTAACATATTTCGGATAAATCATGATAAACACTTTGAATCATACGCATTTTTTCAGTATTCCTTCTGGTCCCCTCTTTGAAATTCCTCATTTCTGCTCTCATTGGAAAACATCACCCCTCCCCTGCTATTTTTGCTTTGACAGATTTTGAAGCAATCTAAGACTTTGACTATGCTTCCACTAGACGATATCTGGTACGTTTCGTTTTGAAATCATTACGGATAGGGGTTCTATTCCCACACGAAACGTTTCGAAACGGCATGATTTTAATTACGGATAGCTCTTGCTCCATTTCGATTTTGTAAGTAGAATGATATAATTGCGTTTTGATTTTATGACGATTATTTGCTAGTGGGAAAACTTACAAATCATTCCAAAATGGTATTTAATAGAAATTCTTCATTGAAATTCATGAAAGTGGAAACAGGCTTTGCGAACTTAAACGAAATGCTCCCTTTTCTGTTCCCACTAATTCCAGAGTTAATATTAAAACATTTTCAAAACGGAGCGCCTGGTGGAAACATAGTCTAAATTATGACATAATACTTTTTGACTTGCTAAAATCTACTAACACATATTTTGAGACTAAATCATCCAAAGCATCAGCTCACTCTTGGTAAGATTGTCCCATTTTCTTTCATTTTTATTATAGCTACCCTTTACGAATGTTGTTCCTTTATAAAATTTAGTTAATAAAAGCTTACGTAGTAAAAAAATTATGTCTTTTTTTGCTGCCGGTTATTGATGACCTGACAATTCACCGAAAAAAGGTTTTTCTCAACATTGTTGCTAAATTGATGACGTCACCAGTGTCAAAATTATACAGAAGTGTACAAAGATGGTTGAAGTATTAGCGTGCGAAGTTTTATCGTCACTGCGTTTATGGTCCCTGATTTATGGCACTCCTGGCTTCTCATTGGCAAAATATGCCCTGCCTGAATATGGCCAAGAGAGAGGTCTCGAAAATGGTGAAAAATAAGTGAAAGCTGGGCTTTTGGGTAAAAAAAAAAATTAAAAAAAAAAAAATACTCTTTTAGGAAAGTAGAAGCATCGTATTAATCAAAAAACTGCATCGGCACTTGTCCCCCTGCCTGAGCCAAAATTCCTTCTTTTTACTCCTGGGCCCATGGATCTATGTATATTT
>JANSTP010011573.1:0-15557 GCA_025330745.1 Cladonema radiatum
TTAGATAGTAAGTATATAATTTAGTAGCGTAAGTTGACGTAATACAGTTCAAAATCAAAAAAATAAGTTTAATTTTAAATTTACTAATTTACTAGCTCACTTTAGATCACTTTTTTACAGAACAGTTTAATGGTGGGGGGAGGGGCAAAAAACCTTTTTTTGAAAAAATATCACCCACCATGGTTGAGCGACGAAGAAACGTTTCTTGACAGCTCTATAAACCCCTTAAAATAGCCAAGGAATGCAAGGAAATGGTGGTGTTAGCTTTAAAATTAGCTTTACACTCTATGCTTTACATTAAAATTAAGTTCTTTATAGCGGAATATATCTTTGAAGTAAAGAAAATCTGAGAAAAACAAAAAAATCAAAATAAGTACTATTCTACTTAGCAAAAAATTCTACTTAGCAATATATGATGACGTCACGATTTTTTACACATGTGCAAATTTCAATTATTAAGTGGACTGTATAGATTAACAAGAGGAGATAAAAATAAAAAATTTAACATGCCCGTTCACCACAAGATTGTCTTCCTACTAACTAAAAATTATGACAATACGCATGAGTTATATATCGCCCCAAAATCAATAAATAAATACAAGCAATGACGTAACAAGTAACTATTTTTACAACACACACTCAAAAAATGGCACAGTGTAGGTGAAAAAAAGCCAATTTTTCATGGACGGTATCTCCAGAACAAAAAAACTTTTTAACATGCGATTTTTAGCATATGTTACTAATTCAAGTTACTTTGCAGATATGCAAAAAATTCCCGAATTCGGCCCGGAATCGGTCCCAAAAATGAGCTTATCATAGGTTGAAAAGGGCGTGGCCACTCCCAAAATGGCTTTTTAAGATCAAATAATGAGCAAACTCTTTATATTACTTAAGTTTTTGTAAGCTCCCCACAAAGCTTTGTGATTTTATTTTTTGTAATTTTGTTGAGCTAAGTGCAAAAATATCAATCAATCAATGGCTTTTAACCAAAATAATTTACTCCAAACAATATAGTTTGATTATACAAGAAGGTAGATTAAGATAAGAAAACCAAATAATTTTGTTCAAGATAGTTTTTCACCACATTTACCTTAGTGTTGTCACATTACTAGCGTAGTACTCTCCAAGATATCATCTTTATATGCTCTAAAGTATTGATGGTTTTTTGAAATTCTCAATCAAAATAACTGAAATCTTGGATTTATATTTAGCAAGAAATACATTGCAAATCAAATTACATTAAATCAAATATTAATAGGAAACTAAATTTGCTTACTATCTTGTACTTACTCAGTTCAGATTTGTGATACTTGGTATGCGCTGCAGTGTTGAGTATTAGCAAAGCGAGGCTGAATAATGTCGATATCCAATTTTTTCGAGTTGAATATCTGTTTAACCTTATCCATACCGGGCTTTTTTCGCCTTAAAATATCCAGGGAGGGGCCGTTAATTTCCAAGGTTCCGAGATAGGTATAACAATGAAACTTACCCAAGTTCTATAACAACTCTATAGAACAAGACTCATGCAAAAATATTAGTGATGACGTCATCACATCGATGACGTCATCAGTTTTCCCGAAAGTACCAAAAAACTTGAAAAATGACGTCATTTTTTGAAGAAACCGTCAAATGACGTCATGACAACGTCAGAACGTCGGAACATTGACGTAAATTATTCCTGCCAAGGTGTTGCAGCAATGAAGACGCAAATACAGCATCATATCATTGTCAAAGGCTTATTATCTACTTTTTTTTTTCAAAAAATTTGTACCAAAAATTTAGGGGTAGAGTTCGAGTAATGGCCTCTGGACAGATTTGCTCAAAATTTTTTCGCCAAATTTTCTTTTCAGGTTTTCCACAATAAAATTTTACTAAAAGTCACAAAGTTAGAACATGTAACGATTTGTCGTTCCGGAGGTACAACAAAAAAACTACAGGGGGTGTCAAATTGACCCCCCTCCCCCGATATGGATAGGTTTAAAATTGAATCTTGTTGTTTTTAAATGGCTTTCAAAAGTATAAAAATTGTTTACATTTGCCTGTTTTATTTTAAAAAAAAGAATATAAATGTATTTTGTTAAAGTTTGCCTGCCAAAAATTAGAATAGAGGCAAAACTTTGGCAGGCAAAACAACAATTGGAAACCCATCTTTAATACCTTGAAAATAGCCATAAATTAACTTGTAACGTTAATACCACACAATAGGAAGTAAGATATTTTCCTTGAAGTTTCTTCCCAAGAAAGGCTCTATTTCGACATCTAACAATATCTATAAAAAGTCTTTTTGTAAGAAAGACTCCATCGAATGCTTTTGAAAGTTACAATTCTTACATCTACATATGTCATAATTTTTTCCTAATGAATTCCTTTGGAATAAGAAGCATGCCAAGAGAAGAGGTAGACCCTCATGTTTTTAAAGATACAGCATGACACTGCTCAGTAGGAAATTTTCTTAGAGTTATTGCTCTTTTACAGACTAACAATTTTTCAGCTGTATCTTCCAGGGGTAGTTTTCTGACGTGCAAATATCCGAGGAAACGTTCTGTAGGACGAAGATCATCTTGGTGGTTATGTAATTCAAGGAAAAGGGCGTTTCAAATAAAGGATGATACCTTCATAATCTTAACGAACGGAAAAAAACAGCACTTAAACAAATCTAGTGCGAATTACCATTTTGAATAAAAAGATTCCAACAGCTTAGAAAAAAATTCAGAAAGATTTCTATATCTTAACTAAAACGATAACTGCCACTGCTACGATAATAAACATTAATCAATTCTCCGAAAAAGCATTCGAAAAATTATATCATTAAGACATCAAATATGTGAAGCTGCAATGGTAATATAATAACGTCTTTTTTAAGCCAACCATAAAAAAATCAAAACGTTAACAGCAGAGACGTACAGAGAGTAGAAAATTATAAAACAGAATTAATGTTTCTACTAATTCAAGTTGCTACTATTCTTGTGTCAGTGCTCGGGGTACTGTTTTCTCTCGTATCGCAAACTACAAATCATTGGTATGAAGAAAGTTTTCAATATTATGGAGCGCAAACAACATTAGAAACAAATTATGGACTCTGGAAAAGGTGTAGATTCTATTCTTCTAACTGCTATACTTATGGTAAGTTAAACGTTTCTTGGACATAGAACTGTTCTTTCGAAAGCACGTTATCTGCTACTATGGTTGAACCTGAATTGGCTGGACTCCTTAGTGGAAATTATTTTGTATTGTTATCAAGAGAAACCTTGTTGACGGAGTCAGCCTCCCACTCAAGGCAATAGCACAAGGCTATCTGTGTAGGTTATGTATTTTAGTAAAGGCAAAAAATGCATAGAACCCATTTCCACAGGGTTGTTGAGCAATGTCTCATGAGCTTTGTCCCTGAGAAAATTGTTCCAACAAAACCATACACTGAAAAGTTTCCTCTTCATATATGTCTTTAATGGTGCATACTCAAAACATTTCTTCACCTTTTGGTTATGGCCATTTCACTTTTGCAAAGGAAAATAACCCGCAGAAATTCTATTCATTCATGCATGTAAAAAAACAAGACATAAAACCCTTTTGATGTCTGGAATAATATATTTACGGCATATTCGACTAAGCGAAGTATTTGACCAACAAACATTAAAAACCAAAGGTGAAACGTCATGATTTATTCATATATTAAAAATATTAGTTTTTTATTTGCAAAGCCAAAAGAAGCTGTTCTATTCGGGAATTTTATCTTTCTTATCAAGGCCATTATAGAAAGATAATTTAGCAAATGGATTTTCCGGGTGCTGCATGGATGCATGGATGAAAAACTTCCATAGGGCAAAACTAATTAAAAATTTCTGTAGGTAAATTTTTCTTAGATCGCCCATGTATTCTTTTCTCCTTCCGGCAAAATTTGTCGTCTTCGTTATAATGAGCCTATGTTCAACACGGCTCAGTTTGAAAAGCTCATTATCTCCATTGTTTTAAGCTACGATTCACAAATTCCTATTGAGAAATCGAAAGTGATTTCAGCGAGCGAGCTAAGCAGATTGAAGCAGTTTGTCGTTTCGAATACTTTGTCTTTTTTGACTGTTTAGTTGAATTAACTGGTTTAGGTGCTTTTTCTTAGAGGATGATTTGATACTGATTGAAATGAATACTGAAAAACTGACATGGACTGCATCACTGATTGAACTAAAAAGCAGAAATGAAGCATTGAATTGGTTAGAGATTCAGACTTTCTGACTTCAACTGTTATGCAACATTGGACAGAGGGATCAGCAAGTTTTAGAATAACAAACTTTTTCGGTGGAATATTAAGATTTTTCTGGTGAATAAATTCATCAGAACAGCAGCAATCAAATTGTTTATATATTTTGAAAGTTAGTTACGAATAAAGAAGTAAAGGTTGTATGTTGTCAAAGAACTTTGATGTGCCGATGAATTAACATGGAACATTGTAGGTATGTTTCGAGCAATATGTTTAGAACGTGCAAGCAACTTCTCTGTTTTACGACAAACAAGTCGCAAAAAACTTTGTCGTAAGACCTTGGAATCAGCTTGTGAAATTCGGAACATTTTGAATGTCATTTCGACGAATAATTTCAGAACGTTCGAATACATTTTTCATTTAAAAATTGCAAACAAATGAAGTGTGGTGTTAAAAGAATTCTGATGTGTATGAATGAATTAATTTAGAACATTCTTATTGGCTATTTCATTAGTTACGAATAAAATCTTGTTTTGTCGAATGACTTTTATTGACTCAGCGAATTCATTTGGAACATTATCGGTGTCATTTCGATGAACAAATTCTGAACATCCAAAAAATTATCCATTCAACAGTTGCAATTAAAGGTGGGATGCTATTGAAAGACTTTTGTTGCGTGCATATAAATTAATTGATAACATTATCCATATTGTTTTGATGAATAATTTTAGAAGATTCAAACATATTGTCTATTTCAGACGTTACAGATAAAATAAGGTGGTGTGTTTTCATGAAAATTGTTTTATTAAGTCAAACTTATTCGTAGCATTTATCGAGATATTGTTTGGATCAATAAATTCAGAACATCCAAACAATTTATTTCCTTCAGTTTTGGAAATTACTGAGTAATGAGATTATTGTATTTGAGAAAATTCTTGCAATTTAATCGAAGTTATACTTGTCAAAGTTTTGAAATTAGCCAATTGAATTCTCTTTAAGTTATACACAGTATAAATGTTAAAAGTGGCTTTTTGGCTTCTTGTTTTGAAATAGATAAGATAACGTAAAATCTTCTCGAGATATCAAATATCTTTGAGAAATATTTCGACCCATCTTAGAATGTTTACTCTATTTGCTTAATTTATTTCTGTTTTATGTGTCTGTCCTGTTTTTTTATATGTTTAACATAATGAATTTTGACTGTTGACTTTTACAGTTATCATTTTGTATTCAACTCTGTATTTTTTATTTCCAATCTATGGTATGGCCTTTGCAATTGAATAATTATGTGCTGTCAAAACTATGACTGAATTTTTGATCTGTTTGAACCTATATGCATATTGCCCTTGACTGTTGATAATTCTATTAATATGCATTTTGCGACTTTCTGTAAGTCACCTAAAATACTACGTTCACCCTTGCCAGAGCAACAAGTTATTCAAGCCTTGATTGAGAAAAAATATCCAGTTTTGAATAATTTTTATTGTACTGTTAAACTTTTGAATGTTGTAACTAGATACTAGTAACCTGAAAGTTTAATTGGTATCAAAAGTTTTAATGTTATTGCTATTATTGCTCTTGATTCAGTTGGCGCCATATATCTTTTGATGTACTTTTGGTTGCCGCTAAGGCTTATTACGTCATAGGTCACGTGATTTTAAGAAAAATCGAATATCTCAAGTTGTAAGCAAATGAAAGTGACAAAACTTGGCACGCCTGTAACTGAATTGTTAACAAACCCTAATTGACCTGGGGGGGGGGTAAAGTTACCCCCCTGTCAAACTCTTTTTAATTACTTCCGTTCTACTTTAGACTGAAGCATGGTTTTTGGTGACTTTTAAAAAAATTTTATGGGGAATAAAATGAAGAAACATTTTTTAAAAAAAACTTGGCCATTGGCGCAAAACAGGGGGGTTATTTTTAAGGGGTAACACCATTTTTGAACAATTATTGCTAAAAAAAAGCCCCAATTCTATTTTTTCGATTCAAGATATGGTTTTTTTGGTTTACTTCCACAGTTTGAAAGTTTTTCTGAAAGTCTAGTGCAAAAATAGATAAAAATAGATTTTTTGGGGGCCAAAAACCCCGTTTTTTCCGTTTTTTCCGAATCTTCAAAAGTCGCGGAGCCCGTAGACAATTAAATGATTACGTCATCACATTTCTGGTACCCTTGGGGTTAATATTTCAATTTTTGTAATTGTTTTATGTTAGTCTACTATCCTGCAAAGAATTATCCTTTTATGACTTTTACTTGTATAGATATGGGGCAACAAAGATTTGCCCTGTAGCCCGAAATTGCCGAAGAAAGGTTACATTAGTTTCAGGCCTCAGTATTTCTTGAATCATGGTGAATAGTAGCCAGTTTTGTTTTCTTCCATAAGTTGAAACCTATGTTGTTGTGATTTGACTGAAAAAAATGCTTGCAAGTACCAGAATTTTGCTACAGACAGCATTTACTAAGGCATATCAAAACACAGAAAATCGGCTACCGGGGAGAAAATCAGTGATGACGTCATCAAAATGGCGACCCCCAGGTCAATTTTTTTTTCGTTTTTTAAGAGTTTTTATAAGGGTCTATTATCATGCCAAGTTTCAAGTTCAGACGATGTTTGGTTCCTGAGAAAAGTAGGGGGGAGGGGTAAGTTTACCCCTCCCCTGGGTCGAATAACCCCTCCTCAGCACCCCGGGTAAATAGGATTTAACAAAAGTTTTGCACCCACCCTTCGCCTAAACATCCTCTCCCCCTGCTGAGAGCGATGACGTAATAGAACACATGATTTTTAGAAACATTGAATAACTCCAGTTTTAAACAACCTTCGGTGACAAACCTTGATATAAATGTTGCCAAAAAAGTAACGAAATTTTACACCTACCCTTTGCCTCAGTGCCCCCTGTTGAGGGCTCTGACGTCATAGATCATGTGACCTTTATAAAAATATGGATATCTCAGTTTTAAACAGCCTTATGTGATGAAACTTGGCATACCTGTTACCCAAAATGTAACAAAGTTTTTGGACCCACTCTTTGCTTTTAAACCCCTCCTGCTAAGGGCTCTAACGCCTTGGCTAACCCTTGACTTATTATTTTCAATTATGATGGCACAAGTAAAGTTATCATTTGCAAGCTCATTAAGATGAAACGTTTTAGGTATGATGTGTGGCATGTTACTATTCAAAAATCTTATATTTACTGCCAGTTCCAACTCTAAGGCTAGTAAAAACATGGACTATGTGAAATCACATTTTCCTTCCCAGCATAACTCTTTAGGTAGAAACGCTCTGTAAGGGTGGTTTTCATAGCATCATAAAAGTTTTCTTAGTCTGTTTTGTGTCTGGAATACTTAATAAATTAATTTGTATATTTTAATATACTATAAATTTGGAATAAGGTCATAGATTTGGAATTATAGCTCAGAAACGGATATTTTTGAAGCCCTATGGGCTCTTGTTTACTAATTTACTAGCTCCCTTTAGTTGACGTTTCTAGAGAGCAGTTTAATGGGAGACAGGTTTTCTTCCAGTCATGAACGATCCTTGCAATATATTTTCATGTTTTCGTTTATTTCAAGATGGAGGTGATTACTTGATAATAACAAAAATCTGCACCATTATCGCAATCTTGGCGTATGCATTTGGGTTACTCGGAGTGTGTATGGCTTTCATGAAGAAGTCGTACGTACTCGTATCTGCTATGTCGTTTGCAGTTGCAGGTAACTGTCAGAGTTTTTGAAACTCATTAAAGTAAAATTCGTTTTTAGTTAAAAGCAATTTTTACATTCCTCCAAGAAAGCAGAATAGACTTAACTATAGGGTGTGTCAAAAAACAAGTCTTAATAAATTTTGTAATATCTTCACTAATGCTGCGTTTTGCATGCTGAAATTTTACAACATTAAACTATAATAATTCCTATTTCGATATAACTAAACGCATTCTTGAAAATTCGTAGAAGTTACTATTGATACCGTTTAAAATTATCACTGAAATCAAAATACACGCAGAACGGATACAGAATCTCAAAAAGCACAACCATCTACTGCAATAAATGCCATAAATCAACTAAAATGCTCAATGCTACCACCATTTAACTTTTGAAAATAGTCTGTAGCGACTGTCAAACTGCTCCCTTGCGTAATCAGTGCGACTTTGTTTTTTGACGCATTCTGACGGGCAAATTTGACATTTTGTATACCCTCTAGGTAGTTTTTGATTTTATCAAAATATTTAAACAGTGGCATTCGAAAAGCAGTATTAGTGCACATATTTCAATTGATTTTTTTTTTTTGACACACCCTATATATGCCATCTGGGGACAGACCCTTGTTAGTGCGTTTAGAACGACTGACATTGAAAAGCCTTTGCCAACAAACGTTGTGCCTTTGTACAAAATGTATCTGAGAACACTCTTATGAATAAGATTTGAATCATCACTCCCAATTTTTGTACGGCAACGCCCAAATACGGGCCTTTTAAGGTTAAAGCGCCAATGTCAAACAACTCGTGAATGAGTTACAGCTTTATTTTCTTCTTAAAGTGTAATATAACGTAACATTATTTTATCTGTTTGCGCTCGCTCGACATTGGCGCTTTAATTTTAGTGGCAAAATTCTATTTTCTTTTTTCTATTTTACGCCTTAAAATTCCTGATTATATCAAAGTACTTTGCTTTAGCATTAAAATTATTAAAACAGGCATCGAAAAACTGTTTGCTCAGTTTTAGATGATATTCAAAGGTTGACCTCCAAATGACCGATGTTTAACGACCTTTGTTTATGCGAAAAAAACGATATATTTTTGATGAAGTGATAGGTTCAATGTAGGATCAGGTACAGAATTGCTCGTAATCATTTACCAAATCCGTTCATAATTTTGTTTCTATTTTAGCTTTGTTCCAACTGATTGGGATGATAACGTTCCACCATTCCACGTCAAGCATGATTGGTTCGTTAGGCTGGTCTGGTAAACTTGGCTGGGCGGTTCTGGTGTTTTCAATCATAAGTTCATCGGGCGCAATTGTATTGAATTTTCTACGATCAAGAGAATTGAGCGAAAATGACGACATGGAAAAAATATTCAACAAAATGTAGTCCCAATTTACTGATTCTCAAACTTAATAAGGAAATCAAAGAAATTTTGTAGTAAAAAGAAGTTAAGTAATTGTCAGCTGAAAGGCCAAATATCCTATATATAACGTAACATCCTTTCTGATTTATTATTTATCAGTTACCTTATTTTTTCATTTCAAATGTACTTGATTATTAGCTTTTTGACGCATGGTTTTGAGAATGGCATTTTAGCCCTATTTTATCTGGGAGTCAATTTGACCTCAACCCCCGCCCCCCTTCATAATGGAGGCATTTGAGAAACTTTTTACTCTAAATATGTTAAATATATCTCAAGGTATTGACAACAACCTGATGTTATATATATGCCGTAACAATGACGGTATGACGTCATTTTTAAGGTTTTTTGTAGGGGTCGAATTCCTTATAGCTTAATTTATTGTTTCTATCAATTTGAATCAATTAACTTACCAATGAAACCAGTTTGTTTAACATATGGTTTACAAAAGTGGCACTCACAATCAATTTTAAAGTTCTTTAATTCACTTTTAAGTTCTAAAAATGTTTTAGAATACCTTAAACGTAACGTCTTCCAGGACTGAGATCCCAAAAAGAATGTGTGCCATAATTTCACTATTTCCATTTCTAAATTTGTATATTTCTATCAGTAAAGTCTTAAGGTTTCTTGTATGTATTGTCTCGCTTTTGAACTTAGAGAGGAGTTGCTCAAAACTAGATTGTTGATCATTAAACATTAACCTTAAGACTCTCTCATGGACTCTGAAAGAGCCTAAGTCATGGACTCTAAAAGAGTCTGAAAGTAGAAATGTTCAGAGTTAAGAAAATAATGCAAAACTATAAAATCGTTGTGTCGGAACTATAAAGAAAACTATAAAAAGATCACATGTTGTTACGAATATTATTGTTATTATTACTGCTTTATTTAAAGTTGAAATAAAAATAGATACAATAGCGTTCTTAAGATTGTTAATAAAAGTCAACTGAAATTATAACTTTGAAAATATATAAAAGTAAAATAACCTGTTGTGTAAATTAACAATATTTATTAAAATACATTTATCTGATCATAAATATTAATTAACTTAAAAATGAAAGAGGCCAAACAAATTTGGTATTTTTCATTTCATTATGAATGCTTCCACAGTTTTACAGTTTTTAATGTAGACAGAGCGTGAACCATAGTTTTCCGAGTGAATTAGACTGTTTCTAAAATCAGTGTTATTTCTCAAGTTATAGGGTTTATTATCGTTGAATTTAAATACATCATTAAGAAGCTCAGTTGCTACATTTTTACTTCGAAAATTTCAAGCAGTCACAGCTTTACACTTTGTGTATGTATAGTCTCAGATTTAGCAATTGTTCAAAATTTGAAGTAAAATCATTATATATCATTGTTAGCGCCCTTTCATGTGTTCTATTTATTTTATTGTTGAGTTTACGACTATGGTTCATCAAAACGAGAAGGTAATAACGAAATTGAGAAGTTACAAATGATGTTACTAGAACTTTTCTCTTTTCTAATGACATAAAATTGCATATTCTTTGAAGGGGTTAGATCTTTTGATTAGCTTATTTACAAATATCTTTTACATGAGCTCAAACTTCAAATTATTATCTTTGGTCACACCTAAAAGCTTTACTTCATTTGAAATTGGGTTGCATTAATATTTATACTAAAAATACCATTCGTGCTTTAAAAGAGATGAAATTTTTTCTTTTTTTATTGTCCAGGAATTCCCTCCATTTTTCGATAAATCTTAAAAGTGATGATTGACAGTTATAACCTTTCCTAAATCCAGTTTGACATTTAGAGAAAATACTCTCAAAGAAAGAAACCTTAAACTCAAACAAACTAGGAGAACAAACAAATATCTGCTTCAACACTCAAGCCTCCATTGTGGAAATGAGTCAACGTTTTTCATACGCTTGTATGTAAGTTTTCTGATATAATGTGAATGCATACACATGACGAATATGCAATATCAACATTGTGGAGCAGAAATGATGAAGCTTAAAAAAGCGATATTATATACATTTTCTTTTTCTGAGACTAAAAAGACTACAGAGCAGTTCAGATCAGGTATCGTGGCGAGAATTTTTTCCTGGTGGAGGGGGCGAAAACTTTTTTTGAAAAAATATCACCTACCATGGTTGAGCGACGAAGAAACGTTTTCTTGACAGCTCTCTAAACACCTTAAAATAGCCATGGAATGCAAGGAAATGGTGGTGTTAGCTTTATAATTAGCTTTACATTAAAACTAAGTTCTTATAAGCGGAATAAATCTTTGAAGTAAAGAAAATCTGAGAAATACAAAAGAATCAAAATAAGTAGAAACAAAATTCTACTTGGCAAAAAAGTGGAGGGGCCAAGCCCCCCTCTCCCTTGTCGCGGCGATCTCTGCAGATAAATGATCTTAAAAACACTGATGCATAGGTGTTAAAGTCGAATCAACTTCACTAAACTACTATGTAGCTGCTAGCTCGATTTATCATTATTAACCTCAATCGAGCAGAATCATTCACTACTTTTTCCGTTGCTCACCAGAAAAATCATAAACTTATAATGGCTTTTATTTGCAGGTATGAACATTGAGTTTATCAATAACAAAAAAGAACACCCAAAATCACTAAAAAAAGCAAATATTTCTCCCTACTCTTTGTCTCTCAAATTGGTGAATTGGTGTATGTGTCAGGTTTTTATTTTTCGCGTTACGCTGGTCCAAACTCGGTATAAGCAATTTTTTCGACAGGGGTTAATAATGGACGGAGACCATTTTAAATTTGGACCGGAGGAATAAGGGCCTGTAAGGTAGACAAGATACTCGTCGGTATTTATTTTTCCAGCTGCGAGATTGGACTTGGAGTTGACCTTAACCTCGGCAGAATATTTATAAATATAAGGTAACTTAATAATGTCGAGATGAAGTAACTTAAACTCCTTGCCAGTTGACACATTACATAACAGCTTACTTACCGTTTATAAACTTTTTCATTGTCTTCTCAATTAAATAAGGTTATAACTCATTTTTATGAAACAGATTCAGAGGTGTAGCCAGAGGGGAGCAAGAGGAGCTCCCCTCTGAAAAAGTTATAGATATTAACTTTTTTTCTTTCAATAGCCTCACTTATTGTAACCGTAGCAACTTTTTTATTTAATGTATTATCGTCGTCAGATCTTTTTATCCGAAGAACGGTAAAATAGCGGAACTATATACTCCAATAATTTGACAACACCAAAATTTATTAGAGAAAGATCGAAAGTGAAATATCAGGTTCTTAGACCCTATTCAGGTCGGCTTTTGAGGTCTCAATCTGGTTAGGGGGAGGGGTGGGGGGCATTGGTCGGATTCCGCCTCCCTCTAAGATTTTCCAAACTACTTACCCAATTTCTATCAAACTCGGTACAACTCTCTATGAACAGTTTGGAATCATTTTGCGTTGCTGACGTCATCAATATATATAGTATGAATTTTTTGGTAAAAATGTTCATCTCCATCACTAAGCCAGGAAAGCTTTTGAGCACTTCTTCTCTCCAGAGCGAAAAAACGTTTTTACATGCGGTTTTTAGCATAGCTATGTTACTAATTCAAGTAAATCTGCAGATATGTAAAAAACGTCTCGACATTCGACCCGGAATCGGTCTGAAAAATGAGCTTATCATGGGTTGAAAAGGGCGTGGCCACTCCCAAAATGGCTCTTTAAGATCAAATAATTAGCAAACTCTTTATATTACTTAGGTTTTTGTAAGCTCCCCACAAAGCTTTGTAATTTTACTTTTTGTAATTTTGTTGAGCTATGTGAAAAAATATCAATCAATC
This sequence comes from Cladonema radiatum, assembly GCA_025330745.1. Classification (NCBI taxonomy): domain Eukaryota; kingdom Metazoa; phylum Cnidaria; class Hydrozoa; order Anthoathecata; family Cladonematidae; genus Cladonema; species Cladonema radiatum. Next base: position 13,092 of record JANSTP010011573.1, read on the forward strand.
AATGGCTTTTAACCAAAATAATTTACTCCAAACAATATAGTTTGATTATACAAGAAGGTAGATTAAGATAAGAAAACCAAATAATTTTGTTCAAGATAGTTTTTCACCACATTTACCTTAGTGTTGTCACATTACTAGCGTAGTACTCTCCAAGATATCATCTTTAAACGCCCGGGGGAGCATACGTTCTCAAGTATTAATGGTTTTTTGAAATTCTCAGTCAAACTAACTGGGACCTTGGATGTTTATTTGGCTAGAAATACATTGCAAATAAAATTACATTAATTCAAATATCAACAGGAATTTAAAATTACTTAGTATCTTGTAGTTACTCAGTTCAGAGTTGTAATGCTCGGTATGCGCTGCAGAATTGAGTATCAGTAAAGCGAGGCTGAAATATTTCGATATCCCATTTTCCCGAGTTGAATATCTGTTTCACATTGAATTTTGTTGTTTTTAATATCTTGAAAATAACCATAAGTTAGCTATCAACCTTCAAACTACACGATAGGAATTAGGATATTTTCTTTGAAGTTTCTTCTCAAGAAAGGCTCTATTTTCACATCTAACAATATTTATAATACGGCTTTTTGCAAAAAAATACTCCATTGAATGCTTTTGAAGGTTACAACTCTTGCATCTACATGTATCATAATTTTTTCCTAATGAATTGCTTTGGAATAAGAATCATGCCAAGAGAAGAGGTAGACCCTCATGCTTTTAAGGATACAGCATGACACTGCTCGGTAGGAAATTTTCTTAGAGTTATTGCTCTTTTACAGGTTGTCAATTTTTCTTCTTGTATCTTCCAGGGGTAGTTTTCTGACATGCAAAGGTCCGAGGAAACGTTCTGTAAGACGAAGATCATTGTGGCTATCTAATTCAAAAAACGGGCGTTTTAAATAAATGATGATGTCTGCATAATCTTAACTAACGGAAAAAACAGCACATAAAAAAATCTAGTGCAAAATAGCATTTTTAATAAAAAGATTCCAACAACATAGAAAAAAGTTCTGAAAGATATCTATATCTCAACTAAAACGATAACTGCCACAATAATAAATAATAATCATTTCTCCGAACTAGCTATCGTAGAAATTTTAGATCATCAACACATCGAAGATATGAAGCTACATTTGTATTATAATAATGTATTTTTTAAGGCAACCATAAAAAAAATCAAAACGTCAACAGCTGAAGAGTACAGAGAGTAGAAAATTATAAAACAGAAGTAATGTTTTTACTAATTCAAGTTGCTACTATTCTTGTGTCAGTGCTCGGGGTACTGTTTTCTCTCGTATCGCAAACTACAAATCATTGGTATGAAGAAAGTTTTCAATATTATGGAGCGCCAACAACATTAGAAATAAATTATGGACTGTAGAAAACGTGTAGATTCTATTTATCTAACTGCTATACGTATGGTAAGTTGAAAGTATCTTAAAGTATATAAAGTATATAAACCATATGGTGTAAAGTATATAAACCATCCCTGTGAATTTTTATGAAAAAAAAAAAAAAAAAAAACTTTAAAAACATGGTTTTGATTAAATGAATGACTAAACAGGCGTCCATTTTTAATAACTTTTGTTGCAGTTAATATTTTTTTGATGAAATTCGAAATCAGTGTAGAAAATTTATTTTCAAATGAATTAATTATAAGTTTTTGTGGGTCTCGGAGAAAGTTGTGTTATAATGGAACCTTTTTGTATCACCATTTTTTATATGAGAATTACAAACCAACTTTACAGTGCCTTTCCTCTTATTGCTAAAATATACACAAGAGAAGACATTTTTCGCAGGAAGAAAATTTCGGGGATTTCACTGTTTTTGCCTAAAACCGCCAAATTTTATTTAATGTACTGTAACAAACTTTACAAAAATTGACAACAAATTATTGCAAAATATGTATATATAAAGATTTTACCAACTAAACGTATTTTCAATTGAACGCGTAACTTAATTTACTTGCAAACTAAAAAAATCTGGCAACTGCAAAATTAAACTATAACAAAATTTTCTCCCCTTATTAACCCTATTTTAACTTGGGGGGGGGGGGTCAATTTGACCACCCCCTGTGGTTTTTCCGCTGTAACTTCTGAACGAAAAATATTTAAACGGTAGAATCTGGTGGCCTTTAATAACTTTTTATTAGGAATGATTTGAAAAAAAAATTCGGTCCTAAAATTTTGGGCACTCTTGTCTAGAAGCAATGTCTCAAAACAACCTCTAAATTTTGAAAATCGAATTTTCAGAATAGCCATTGACTATGGAGGTAATATAGAATCTTTGCACTGTAAATCTATTGAATATGTGCCAAAGTATCGACAACATACACATGACGTCATATATTTGCTGTCACAACGACGTTATGACGTCATATCAAAATTGACGTTATTTTTAAGGTTTTTTGACTGTTTTCTTAAAAAGTGATGACGTCATCATTATAGTGACGTCAGCAAAATA
>JANSTP010011684.1:0-15555 GCA_025330745.1 Cladonema radiatum
ACTTCCACATATAAATACCGCTAACGAGCGAGGCAAAAAAGTAGTTTATGTAAAGTACTCTATAGTGGAAACGCATTGAGGTTTTCAACGAATAACTCAACGATTTCAAGAAACCTACAATCAGGGGGGGGGGGTCTTTACCACTTTTTGGCTACTCTTTTCTTTACTGTTTAGTCTTTATCGAAAAAATGCCAAAAACGTGCGTTTATTACTGATATCTCACTTTTGAAAACATAGAGATTGTGCCCCTAGAGTCATTTTCCACCGAGTGGTAGAGGAATGCAGACTAGAGACACTGCACAGGCGAACTCTCTTGAAAAATGTCCTGATAAAGCTTTAAAATCTAAAGAAAATCTCTTCTTGCCATCTTGAGCTCAGTTTGAACATATAGCTTTTAACTTTTAACTTGTGTCATCTGAGCTTACTGAGGTTAAACATTAACATTTAATAAAAGTAACACCCTTTGAAGGTAAGTAGAAATGAAATCATGAAACATGTCAACAGTTCTTTAGCCCAAGCATTATTATTTATCAAAGTAAAACTTCTGGAAATTAAAATAACCAGATGAGCTAAAAGTATTCTCAACAAAAACAGAATTTGAACTTTCACTTTTGCGCTTGCGCTTTCATTTTAAAAGCCAGCGAAGAAAACCTCCCCATGCCTTTTTGAAATCATATTTAACTGAAGATAAATCTGACAAAATGCCAGGTATTCTTTTTAAGCTCTTGCTATTTTTTAAACTATATTATTCTACTGGTGTAATAAAAAACTTGGCTATGCCATATCAAAACTGACTGATGTTAAACATTTAATAAAACACCATTAAAATCTGAATGAAATCATGAATCATGGCCAATTTTTTAGCCCAGCATCATTATTTAATCCAACATTTTTGAGTTGATCCTTTTAACAGTATTTAAACCAAAAATCAAAAAAAACCCAAAAAACCAAAACCAAAAAACCAGCAGATCATAGTAACAAAGTAATAAAATTAAGCATTTATCCAAATCTTCCTAACCAATAAAACTTTTTTGCAACGATTGACGTTAAAATTTTAGGAAGTTTCTCCGCTTCAAAGATCTGAAAGCATTGCGGCTACCTTATTATTTTGAGCAAGCTAAATTGTATTATATACAATTGCTCAAATTAATTAGATTATTAGTAAAAATATAGACTCATTAAGTTATGAACCAAATATTTCTAAATATCATTAAAAGAAAGAAAGAAAGTCACCAAATACCTTTTTTCTTCAAAAATTCAACAGACGCACCCTTTAAGACCTGGCTTCCTTTTGGTTCATAGATGTATTCCGTAGTAATAAATGCGCATGCGCAACGGCAAACTCGAAACAAAACCCTGCAGGTAAAAAGGTGCAGACATGGGAAAAATTCTGAAAACAATTTTACTGAAAACAATAATTTTAAAATAGAGACTGTTGTACAGGCAAACTCTCACGAAAAATCTCCTGATAAAACCTTAAAATCTAACAAAGCCCTCTCCATATCATTCTGAGCACATATTGAATATATAATAAAACTGGCAAACTATCAGGACTTCTTTTCATTAAGCTTCTAAAAAAGTTCAAATAAATTGCTATTAATTTTTTTAACTTTATTGTATCATGAAAAACAAGAATATTTGGTTATGTCATCAAAGCTTACTGATGTTAAAAATTCAGTGAAAGTAACATCATTTGAAGCCTGAGTGAAATCAAGGATAAAATCATGAATCGTGTCAGCAAAATTTTAGCTCCAGCATCATTATTTAGGCCTAGCCAAAATTATGTTCATTAAAATGGCCAGGCGAGAAGTACCTTGAGGAAACAACTTTTCGTAGAACTTAATTGCGGAATTTATTTTCGCGAAGTTACTTGATTTTTCCGCAATTAAATTCCACAAAATTTCTTGGTCGTATGCCATTCGAGAAAAATAGTAACATGAAATAGTCCAAAAAAGGAAATATTCAAATAAGGTCAAAATAAGATAAATTCTGCGAAATCTATGTCATGACTAAAACTCGCGGAAAAGGTTCCACACCACAAAATTTGCAATTTTCAAACCTTCAATACACAAAAATACATTCCGTAAATATATCTTCTCGCGAAAATTTCTTCCCTTAAGGACACATGTAAAGAGGACCATATTGATAAAACTATGCATATCGATGCGACTTCATGTCAATTGATAAAACTTTTTTGCAGCAATCAACATTGAAAAATTTAAGATGATTCTATGCTTCAAAAGGCTTCAAAGAAAGGTCTGTAGCAACCTTATTTGGTGACGATGAAATAACATGTACAATAAATAAAATGTTTACAAAAAAGTCAGAAACTGCTTTCTTTCTTCCAAAATTTAACAAACGTATCACTTTTTAGGGCTACGTCACATTAACGCTACTTTGCACTCAAAAACTACAAAAGCAATTGATTTGAAATTTTGGCCTAGTAAACAAAATTTAGTTGCACAACTTATGAACACAAAATTGGACCCCACCACCCCCTTTTCCCTGACCACGCCCTCTTCTTAGAGCATGGGTGTAACATTTTTTATCTAATTTCATACTCCTTCTGTAGTAACTTGACTAATACTAAATCTGTCATGCTCAAACTTCACAGGTGGGTAGACAACAACATGACAAATATATTTCAGCGACATTTCGACGTAACTGACATCAAAATGACGTCAATTTTTGCATATGTTGTCACTTTTCAAAAATCAGCTTTTAGGAGTTTTTGATGACGTCATTACCATGTCACGTGACTAGACCAAATAAAGACATTTTTTGATTAGATTTTATTAGTTGCCACTAGCATACAAAGATTCATTCAGAAATACAAAGTAATTCTCAAGGTGCAGCCCTAAGTTGAAATAACCGAATTTTTGCTTTTTTGGCGCCCTGTAGAAGGCCTTTTTAGACTGAAATATCTATAATTTCATTATGGAGTATAATTTACAATAATTTTAGGTTGATTTGTATCGGTATTCGTTTTCTGGAGACCTTTTACTCGACGTCTCACGTCATCACCTAGGCACGTGACTTGAGGGGCCAGTATTTTTGTTTTTTGAAACTTCACATCTTGTTTTATATTTGTCGTAAGTTTTATGCAATTTGGTTAAGAATTGACGATTTAAACCTGGGGAGGGGGGGTAATGCTTTTAACGTACATAAAAAAGCCCACTTTAAACAGGGTTTAAGACATACTCCCTTTTTGTAAAATACTTTTGTTAAGAAAAAACTCCCACAGATCTTGAGAAAAAAAAACAGATTAAGCAAACATTACTTATATTTAGATATTTGACGAATGGAACATTTATTGAGCTCTATGTCACGTTAAGACCTGTTTCCGCTGTAAGTTTGTTCAAAAGTCAAAATTAGACATCGACAGAAAAAACCTGAAGAGTTTACAACTTTATGGTCTCATTTATCAATTTTTTTAGCTCGACATTAAGATCACCTAATAAATAATTTAAATGAAATGAGTATAAGATTTGCTGCCTTTTAGCTAGCTAGGTCTAGGTACCACCTACTGACCTACCTACCTAGCTTTTTTCCACAGCAGAACTTACCTAAAAACTGGAAGACTTTCTGTTCAGCTATTTATTCAGCTGTTCAGCTATTTTATTTATTTCAGCATTTGTTTTGAAATCAAACTAAAACATCCTTTCTAGCAAGGGCTAACTGAGGTTAAATTCTTCCAAGACCAACCTTTCAGGCCTTTAAAAACCTCTTCGGTCAAACAAAAATAAGCAAAATCTTCCCAATCTTCTTACTTGATGATCTTCCCAAGTTCATAAAACAGAGGAAAATATAAATCAGAACAAGCAATTGTGCAAAAAAAGAAGAATTTTTGGACGCCGGCGGCTGCAAGTCTCTCACTTTTCGTTGGCTGAAAATCATCCACGGGATCAAAACAAATGGCAACGCGCGAGAATTCATCAAAAATCTCTGTCTTTGAAATATTAGAGTAACAGATCTTAAAAATAAATGTTTCTAAATCTTAATCATTATATATATTCTTAAGTTTTGATTAAATTATCAAGTGAAATGTTGCAACGAAGTATGCTGAGTATACAAAATAAGCTGTCACACATTATGCTTTCGCACATTATTTATCCTTCAACATTTAACAAATTTTTCATTGAGTGCTATTTCACTTTAAGACCTAATTCCTTTCATAACTTCGTTAAAAAATTAGCGCGGTTAAAAAATTATTTTTTTTAAACTAGACTTCAGAATGAAAAGAATGAATATTTGGTTATATCATAATAGCCTTCTGATGTTAAAAATTCAAGCCTTGGTTTGAAGCCTGAATGAAATCATGATTTAGGTCGACATATTTTTTTAGCCGAGGCATCATTATTTAGTCCTAGCCAATCAAAATTGATGTTATATAATCAGAATAATCAGATGCGAAGTATGAAGAGGACCAAAAAAATAAAACTAGAGCATTTGATGACAAATCATATAAATCAATTAAATATTTTTGCGGTAATTAACATTTACGTACCACTTTTCAGGGCTACGTCACATCCTCTTTGTTCAATAATTTTGTCTCAGAAAAATTAGTGCCACAGATCTTAAAAAACAAATTAAATAAATCTGAAAAATTAGTAAATAAATTTCATTAAATTATCAATGAATTTCGCCAAAAAGGACAATTATATGCGAAAGATAAAATAATTACCAACAAATTAAGTGGCCACGCATTAATTTTCTTTCTACATTAAACAAATTGAACATTATTGACTCCTACAATATAAGACCTGGTTCCCTGTTACTTTGTTTAAAAACTGGAGCGACAACAAAACACACCTTGAACGATATGCTGTTTTATGGTCACAGTTATTACATATTTCGTCTCATCATGAAAACCATCTAACGAATAACCAGTTTGAAATGAGTTTTAAAAATGATAAGATTGCTCCTAGCTACCTAGCTACCTAACTTTTTCCGGGGTAGGACTTGCCTTTAAATATGAAGGCTTTCTATTTAGCAATTTCAAACAATAAAACAATATAAGCCAAGCATTGAAATCCAATCTTGAATCTTTAGCCAGCTAAAGAGGATAAATTTTGTTGTCATCAGAAGCTGGCTTTTCAAAACTCTTCTGCTGAACCTCCTGACGAAAGAGATAAATAAATCAAAAAATCTCAAAAAAGCAAGCAAATTATTTATATGATTTGAACATCATCTCAAGCTAATATAAACCCCCCTGTTTCACACACCCGGTGTATATACCAATTTTCACAGGGTAAATCAAATTTTGAAGCGGGCTCACCTGGTAAGGAAATTTGTTGCTTTTTACACTGGGTAAATAATTTCTAATTGAAAATTAATTAAAACCTAATTTAATTTAAAAATATCTTCATTTTTTTATAAGAAGAGTTTTCATAGAAACTTTCATAACATGAAAGTATATTTTTGAATGGATGTACATCTCAAATTAGAAAAACATTTTTACTCCGAGTAATTCAATATTCTTCAATTTTAGATCGAGAGGTCCAAACAAATGACTTTTCCACCGGGTTGTATTTTAGGCCCACCAGGAAGGCCAAGATTTAGAAAAACTTAGGATAGGATCTCACCGAGTGTGTGAAACAAGGGGGCAATATAGTAAAGTAGAAGGAATTTAAAACTCCACAATTCAGGTCCTTCCACTCCAGTACTTCCACGTTGAGAAAGTCTGGCTGACGCAATCTCATGCTTCCGAGAAAGCTGTGAAAATCGGATATTGGATTTTCCAAATTTGGAGCATTTGGGAGTTGTTATACTAAAAGGACTGACAAAGATTTTAACGGGTTCCGATCATTAAAGTTTCCAAGGTAAAAGGAAGAAGAAATTTTCGGCTACGGAAGAAAACAAAACTCTCAATTTTGCGAGAGAAAAATATTGACATTTCTAGGATTTCGTACTTTGTTTTTATCCAAATATGTAAATTGCTACATGTTTTAATAGACCTTTCCCGCAATGGTGTGATTTCAAATGTTTTTGCATAGATTTATTCTCCGTCTCGTTTTGAAGTCTTTACATTGCATTTTCAACCAATTAAATACAATGCTTTCACTATTAAAACACTAGAACGAGCACACCATTGCGGGAAAGGTCTATTATCAAAACTAGTTTTTGTTTCTCGCTTTTATTTAATCTTATTTGATAGGCGTTTTAATTTCTGATTTTGATGTGGAAATACGTTCAAAAATATTATTCAATTTTTGTTTAATTATTTAAGTTATTTATTTATCTATTTATTTATTTATTTATTTATTTATTTATTTCAGAGAAGGACTTTATATTTCTAACGAGAGGAAAGTTTTTTGAGGACAACGCAGATGATGTGATTGCAAAAGTCAATGAAATTAATACTGTCAGTGAAGAAGTAAAAAGAGCTGTTCAAGTTAAATTCATTCTTCTTGAAGGTTTGTGCAGAAACATTATTCAGGGTCTAAATTTTATGATGTCTTTTCTCTATTGATCCAAAAGTAAAAATTGTAAGATTTTTGTTCAAATTTGTAACTTTAAACAATGATTTTCATATAATCCCGATACACTTCTATGCACAAATAAATTACGATGTAATGTTTTCAAAATCTGATTGGCTCGAAAATAATTTTGCTAAGTTATGCATTCGAAATGCCATTCTTCGAACATCTCCCCATGTAAACAAAAAGAAACAAAAAAATATCAAAACACCTTTATTTGCTTTCTAAGTCTAGATTCAAGTTATACAAAAATTAGCTAGCTAGTCATAACTAAGGTTTAACTGCTTATCATGTATTTAGAGGATGCTAACAGCAACACGTACGGAGAGATCAATGACATCTGGGAATCGATAACATCCAATAAAACTGGAATCACAGGAGTGGTATTATAACCTCTATTCATTACATTAATAAGTTTTATTGTTGCAGTCTTTAACTAGTAGTGATTAACGGCAGTGAGGGGGAATCTTTTAGCTCTTGGGTTTCCAAGGACTTAAAATTTGTTAGGGAATCATGTTTTACAAAATTTAGATTCATTAAAAATTGCATCAAGATATTGAGGTTTTAAGATAAGTTTCTTTTATTCATTTAATCAAACAAGTTATTAGAGTTTTATGCTATACTATCTTTACACTTATCTTTGTTCCACTTTGAACTATGCTACATATCTCTTATATATTAGCAACATATCGATGCCACTAAAGATAGCGATAATATTCGAGACAGCATATACAAACTTTTTGAATCAACTTACAGTACTCACGACCAAGAGAGAATTCATTTTGCTATTCCATATAATGACTTTACTGGAATGGGTAGGTTTTACATTGCGCTGGTCGTAGCAATTTATTTTCATACCAATAGCGATTTTTTCTTCATAATTTCACAACTCACTGAAAAAAGCATTTTCTTTTCAAATTTGAAACCAAATTAATTAATACTTCACAAATCAAGTAATTTGAATTTTGCTTGCTTGTATTGTTATTCGAATGATAGGTGTTCGAATTCATAGAAATCGAACGCAAAGGGATCAAAGAATTCATTCGATTTACATAATTTTTCGAATATAGTTTTCTTAAATGTCAAATTTCAATAGAACTTCGTGCTATTTAATATGTTCCACTTGTAAGATTGGACCAGTAAATGATCTTGAGAAATTTCGTGAGTTTTCGCTTATTTTTCTACTTGGCTTTTACTAGTTTCCTTCTCTACTGAGTCTCTATAATACTCCATCACAACCTTTCCAAAATGCTATTATTCATTTGAATTTATCCTTGAAAACAAATCCTTTTCTGATATTACAATTTCGGCAAGACCTAGCTTTTAAAAAATGGGGAGGTTAAAAAAGGTTATTACGAAATGGAGAAAACGTTACTCAAAGAGAGGCATAATGTGTGTCAATGTGAAATCTTTATAACAGATCTACAATCATAGACCAAAATACTGCAGACAATGAGTAAATTCTGCCAATTTCTGGATTTTCAATTTTACGTCAAAATGGATTTTTTCAGACAAAAAGGTGGAAAACTCGAATTAAGGCGATTCCCCAATGAAACCGCCCTAATGAGCTGCCAAGCCACCCAAAAATGGTATTGGGTGGTTTTCACCCTTTCACCCAAGAGCCCAAGGCTCAAGGCTCATATAGATAAATCGCATCGCTGTTAAACAGGGATCCAAATTTTGCACATCTTATCACTTGTGGTGTCGATTTATACAGGAGAGAATCGAAAAAGTCTACAATATTTTGACCATGATTGTATGTTTACAGCAAGTACTTTAGCACAGATATACTGTGAGCTTTTTGATTCATTTTTATATCCATCTAGTTTTGGTATATATACCAAAATTCATTCTTACTTTTAGCCTGTGAAAGTCTTTTTTTAGTTCAAATTGACCCATTTTCTTTTTTGAAAAAGTATTTATAAAGTTTATTTATACACTTTATTTATAAAATTGTTTCATTTTAGGTGAAACCATTGACACTTGCATCAGAATTTTTCGAAATACAAATGAACTTGGCGGAGTTCTCTGCATGTCTTCAAGTTTACAAGAATTCATGGGAGATGCTGTCAGTGACAATGTTGAAAATCATTATGCTTTTCTTATCGATAATAAAGGTTTGATTTTTGTCAGTTGTATTATTCCGAAATTTAGGAAAATTATTACTAGCAATCTCATGTTTTGAAGTGTAAAACCACTCTTACGAAGGAGCCAAGGTGAGTAATTTCTCAGACATCTAGAGGTACCTCGTCTGAAGCAAGATAAACCAGAAAAAGAAACTTTTGTGTTGTATTTCTGGAAACTGTACGTAATATTTTGTACATAGTTTTGCGCAGCTGCAGAAAAGTAGTTGCAGTTGCAGTTGTCATAGCAAAATTGGCTTAAAAATGTTAAAAAAAAATTTTTAAGGGAGAGTATGTTTACGAACTTCTTGATAAAAAGATAATAGTGGAGAGCTTCGTAACAACCTTGTAAATATTTTGTATATCGCTGCCTATATATTCATGAATCATATCCTGTTCGTACTTTCAACCTTCATTTTGAATTATCTTCGAGATGTTCCAAACCTTTAAAACAGATATCCTTACCCATTGCTCAAACAAGTGAAAATATTCTCGTAGTATGTCAAATGGAATAGGATTGACACTGCAAAAAAAAAATTTTTTTTTGCAGTTGTAATTGTTAATAGTCAAATCTTTTCCAAATCTGTAAATTTTTCTGTACTTAAATTATTTGCTTTTAACAATATTAAGCAAAAAAGTATTTTATCATTTGTAGAGTTTTCGATATTTTATCATCCTAATCTGCAAGTTGAAGATAAAGAGATTGCGTTAAATATATTGAATGTTGAGACATCTAAAGATTTTGCGGATGTTTTGGACACAGTAAAAAAGTAAGGTATCTTAACAATTTTATTTCCAGGAAAAAGAAAACACAATGATTGAAGTAATGTTTGTTACCCTTACCCAATGAGATAGAATGCTGACTATACTATTATATCTCAATGCCCTGACCCCAAAGTCTAGTAATGGTGTCATTACTTGGCCAAAGTATTGGTTTTATAGCAAAACTCGGGATTTCTAAAGGGATTACTTAATAAATATCTTTGGAACTCGATTTTCACTGACAACACCGTCTTTTGACGTTACAGGAAAACAAGATGATATAATCACTTCTATTGTCACGTGACCCATCAAATGGTAGAATATAGGTTGAAATATGATTGGCTCAATTTTGATTATAGTTAGTTTGTATAGCCGGAGTTATAAGCGATCAAGTAAAAAACGGGCAGAAAAGACCCCACCCCTGCCTATCCTAAGGTCAAAAAATACTGCGTCAGACAAGATTAAGTAAGTTTTTTGGTAGTTATTACATGTTCTTCGATAAATTCAGTGGCACAACAGAAAATTTGGCTGGTGTATCGATCGATAGCATAAATAATAAATCGAAAACGTACTACTGGAAAAGGGTATTTTCTTTTTATAGTTTTATTTTATTTACCAACATTTACAAAACAAATTATTTCAATCAAATGTCTTTCGAAATTTTTTAGATATTAAACAGCAATTTTATCTTGTTTGTCGTAAGCAGTCCAGAACAAAGATCCGAAATTTCTTTGAGTAAAATTGAAAGAACATATAAAGGTGAAAGTCTGTACCACAGAATCGATCTCATCTCGAATATCACATCAAAACAAAAGAATTTTGGCTTATGTCAGTTCAATGGAAAGATATTAACTAAAGGTAACACTTCTCAATTTGAAACTATAAGTATTTATATTTTATAGTACTGATTATAAGGGAAATTGTTGGGAACTAGAAATTGTCCAATTGCTACTCCAACTAGAAAACCAATTCTCAATTGCTCAATATTTTATTAAATTCATATTGGATACCAAAATAAATAATTATTGCAATTTTTTCAAGATACATGAAGTAGATTTGGAATGGGACGAAGAAGCTTTCGAATTGCGTGAAATGTTTTTTGAAATGAGCCTTCCCGGCCATTGTAATAATACGCGAGTTTAGAATCTCAGAAAACTCACATAAGCATATATTTTTTTTCGAGCAAAACATTTTCTTGATGTAAGAGTTTGACCGAAGTATTATCAATATTTTGTAGGAATAATTTTTTTTTGAAAAATCTTCAAACAATTTTTTCTTAATCTTTTTATATATTTTTATAGTGGGTCACACTCAAAAAGAGATTTCTTATTTTAAGAAAAAATATTTTATAACCATGGTAATGATACTCAATTATAAGTGTGACCAACTTTTCAAGTTAACAAAACTTCCTTTAAGAGCTACTCTAGAGTTAAGGCTATGTTTCCACTAGACGATTGTCGTAGCGTTGCGTTGTGAAAGTCACAAATGTAGGGCAAGGTGTTTCCATTAAGACGATAATATTTGAGCATAATTTTCATACCGGATAGCCTTCTCAACGCTCCGCTCGTGAAACTAATATAAGTTGTACCGCTATGATAATGCAACGATATTTTCTCTAGTGGAAACACTTCGTTGCGTTGTGATACAAGTTTTTTCCCCTAAAAAAGGGCATATAGTCGATTAAGAAAATATATATTCACTAAGCATACGTGAATATTTAGGTGGTACATGACCACCATATTCAAAATCTTTTCTTCTGAAGTGATAGAGAAATAAGTTTTATCATTTTTATTTTGGGTGCAACCAATGACAAAATTATTAGGCAAATCTAACAATGACGAATGGAAAGACATCGTTCTGGCATATCTAATTCCTTGCTATTTTTTTAAAAAATGTGAGTGGAAAACATTCTTCTTTTCTGCTAATATTTTGATCGTTGAATTCGTGATATTGCCTACAAAATTATTTGAAAAAATGAATGAAGAGCAAGCGAAACTTGACAACACATTTTCAGCATGTGTCGTTATATGAAAATAGGTGTTTCCACTGCAAGCAAAATACCGTCGTTACTTTTAATACGCAACGCTACGATATATTGTCTAGTGGAAACATAGCTTAATTTTAAGAAAATTTGATTATCTGTTGTGTCTTCGCATACAAAACAATAAGCCTCAAATCTGACAAAAAGGAGGGTCAAAAGTTCAAATAATAATAACTTGAAAATATTTTCTTCCCATTTTCAAAAACAAAGGCAAGTCCAACATGACAACTCATTTGCAGCTATTTCATATTTTTCAATTTTTTCTAAAATAAGGCATTTTTCTTAATTAAGAATTCCTAGGAAAACCCAATTCCTTAAATAAAAAAATCTAAATATCTAGTATGACCCCCCCCCGCCACCTATTAAATTATATTCTTACAAAACTAAAAATTTTTCAAAATTTTTATGCCTGCCACTTTCGAGAACTTAAATTTTTTCTGTCACTGAGTGGAAAAGTTACAGTCAAGCTCTTATAGAAAAAAAGATTTAGCTCGAAATATTTTTCTTCATTATTATCATCAACTTCTAATATTTTTTAAACATCACCACAGTTATCTTTTGTTAACATGCAAATTATGAGGAACGGAACTGACATTCTAAATCGGTGTATTATGTTTTAACAAGCAAAATGAAACTTTTTTTTGATATTTTTTTCTAATTAGATATCCAAACTTCATCAAGTCATTTGTCACTTTCTAGAGTTATCTTCAGACTTCTAACAAATTAATGCAACAAAAAGGTCTTTGATTGTACATTAATTACAGGTGAGCCCACGTACAAAATTTCTAGCACATCATTTCAAAGGAATGTTTATCATCTTGAAGAAACTGATGCTGACGTTCATACTATGAATGAATATTTTCAAGCATATCCATCGACACCTGCTTTTCTTGACATGTTCAAGGTGCAATTTTTAAACTTTTTATGCACGTATCGATCATATAACAGTGAAGTTTGTCTATAACAGCCACTCAAGGGAGACAAAAAAATTGACCTTTAAAGACATGTGGCCTTTGCAGACAGGTTAAATTCTATTGAAAGCTGAATCTAGCGAAGAAATTTGACTGGCCACTGAGACAGGATTTTGTTATGGAGACGTGGTCACTGAGACAGGTCTCAATGTAATTAGCGGGAAGTAATTATTTGATAACCACTTAGTACGGATAATTTCAATACTTCGATTTCGTTATCTTGCTAGTTGCATTGATTCAAATTACTCGAGGTATCAATTAATCAAGTAAAGCAATTTTTTTATAATTTTAAGTTATGGGAAATTGGATCTGGGCTTGCTTTTTACAATTCTAAGCAACAATTTCTGTTCAGTTTTGTTAAATTTTTCCACTTAGGCACCATATATAACTCGCTCTTTTAAACAACGTATAATCTTTTATAGTGATTTAGAGTAATCATGTTCAACTCAAATGATGAGCATATATTAAAAATTTTAAAATTTAGCTATTTCAGTTTAAATTTTCTGTAAATATTTACCAGATCTTTATTCGACTCAATGTTTCGTTTATTTGTTACGTTAGACGAAAGGCATACTGACAGATATCAGAGGAAGTATCATAGCTGCAGAATCTATTGCAAGAGTATGGAAAAACGATACTTCAGAGTATTCAAAATATGCTATTTTCAGGTGAGGTACTCTTTATTATATCTTTTGCATTTTTTTGAGTGAAATTGCAATGACAATTGCAATGTTCTGATTTTTGTTGCTGTATGTTGTTGAATTTTTGTTGCTGGAGTACAGTGAAACCTGTCTATACACGGCCACTCAAGAGACACAAAGAAATTGTCCTTTTATAGGCAGGTGACCGTTATAGACAGGTTAAATTTTATTGGAAACAGCATCTAGGGAACCAAATTGGCTGGCTACATAAGGCAACTTTTTGTTATGGAGAGGAGGCCACAAAAGACAGGTTTCACTGTATAATGTTTCCAATTCTGAACAGAAGTTTAGTTACAGCTTTACAACTTTTGTTTACTAGATATTTGGCTTTCACCAATGGTTTAATATCAAGTTTACCAGGTTTACGATTACATCCTTATTATGATCCACGACCAAGACCATGGTAATTATTTCTTGTTTGCTTCGTTCAAATATGGATAATTTTGCTTCCTCTTTTGCTTTATCTATCATGTAGTTAGATTTTATTGAATATGTAGTGAATGAAAAGTTATAATCACCACGAAAGATATTTTTAAGACAGCAATTTAACAATTAAGGGATGACCACGAAAATTGTTTTCATATTTTGAATATTGTACTTGGTATTTATTATAACTCATGAGTATAATTTTAAAGAAATAAGATAAATAAAACATTAATTTAAATTTGGGACTTTTCAGAATAATGCATAACAAAACATGAAATGTTATTTAAATGTTGAGATTTTGAAAACTATCGAAATGGAGGTCAGTGAATGAACAGAACGAGAAAAACCGAAAAATAAATAACATAAGTAAAAAAAACAAGAGCGGCCCACCGCTAAACTCCTGCGAAACCCTGCTCTAGATATCCTAGATAATTGTGACGTGCCTGATAATTTGAATGAAAGTAAAAAGGCATGTATTTGAAAAAGGATGGGGTAGACACCGTTCTGACTTTACTATTGATTGGCTTTATGTCAGTTAAAGCATTGCAAAATTTAATTCAAACATATTTTAAAAGTTTTTGATACTTCATAAAGGTTATAATATATCACTGTAGAAAACAATGAAGTTTAAAAAGCAAATGAGAATAATATTGGGAACTTAATAACTTCTGAAGGAAGCAGTGGTACTTTTTAGCAGAAATTTTCTTAAACTCGAAAACAGGTCAAAAAAAATAAATAAATAAATAAAATAGACAAATCAATGTTTATATGCTGAAGTGAACGAACTCTCAATTGAATTTCCATCAATTTCGGATTTTTACCATCCCACCGAATCAAGTAAGAACGACTTAAGAAGATTTTAAATATTTCGCGAGAAAAAAAATCAAATTTAGCTGCAGAGTTGTTCGTGTGAAGCTTTTATGTTCATCTCTTTTAAAGTTTTTCAAGTAATCAAGTTCTTTGTTTTAGTTGAAGGATAAGTGCGCTTCATATTGCTTCAGTTTTAGAGATCAATAGATTTGCTTCCGTTGAAACATGGCAAAACAAGAACGGCGAAGTTAATATGACTTGAACAATGCTTTTTCTTCTTGTTGAATTGTTTTTACTTTTGAAGACTGAGAAGCCGAAAAAAGATTGTTTGTTAGCTTTATGAAATAAAACTGTGAAAATCAACAACAATTTTCTTCTTAAATTTTAAACAGAAAAGTGTCTTCACCTCGAGACCATAGCTGCAAGTTTCAACTTCAGAGACAATTCCACCAAAAAGTTACGATGTTTCAAGGTTTTGACTATTTAAAAATAATTAAGAGCATTAATGATAAATAATCAAAATTAACAGCTACAACTACTAATAATAATCAATAAAACATTTTATTGTTTTCTCTATCTATAGCAGCAAAAAAGACAAGAAACAATCTGTTATATTGATTACTAAAGTTCACCGCCTCGGCAATTTTTGATTAAAGTTTTTTTAATTATTACCATATATGGAAAAAACAAGATCACGTGAAGACTTTTGCAGAAACGGAAAAATAAAAGTCAAAAGAAAGAACTCCTTCGCAGGAGTTAATTAACATTATTTTTACTCCTTAAATAACTGTAGACATGGCGCTTGATAGCAAAGTTACAATGAATTCCAAGTTTTAATTATTTAATTGACAATGTAATATAATAACATATGTAATAATGTAAGCTAATGTAATATAATAGTTATGAGAAAATAACTTTCTTTTTATTTGAGACTTTGAACTGAAGTTTATAATGCCTTTCAAATATATGCTGCAAACCTTTGATAGCAGTACTATTTTATATATTCAAAATGTTTACGTATGTTGCGAAGCTGGAAACTACTTAGAAACTTAAATGTAGTTATTCAATCTTAGTACTAACTTACATTAATAATATAAGAAGCGTTCAACATTACCCAGAAAGGAATAGCTACTTTGACATACACTTTAATACACACAATAAATATATTAACGACAAGTCCAATAATGTGTGATAGTTAGTTTCGACTCCTTGTCCTAGACTAACCACACATTAGAAATAAGG
>JANSTP010011795.1:3554-15553 GCA_025330745.1 Cladonema radiatum
TTTTTCGGTTGGCATTAGTTAAAGCCATGTATAACCAATTTTTCGGTTGGCATTAGTTAAAGCCATGTATAACCAATGATCCCAATGTGTTATTACTAGTGTTTTTCTTGTCTTTTACAAACGAAATATAGCTGGCTAGCCTGCTGCCAGTACAACCAGTTGTTATTTTTCTTATGCTGTGTTAGAATAAAGTGAAAGAATAAAACAAAACCCTGAAAGCAATTCCACCCAACATTGTCTAAATTAGTGATGAAAATAGATTGCTCAATTCTGTGATAGCATGGCATAATATAATATAAATAATGATACGATATATATTTACTCAGTTTAGATTGCTACACTTGTTTTTTCAACAGTCTTCCTGTAAACCCATACCAATCGGTCTGAAAAGGTTTTATCAAGAGCTGGCCTTTTGTTGAAGCTCTTTTCCTGATCTGTTATGATAATTATTTTACCTATCTTTCTTTTTATTCTCTTTATTACTGTATTTAAACATTCATTATTTTCTCATGAAGGGTGATGATGACGATTATTTAGTAAATAATGACGAGTTAGCGAACGGTGATTTCCATCCGATAGATAATACCCCACAGATCGACGACATCCCACAGCAGCCTGTGCAATCACTTATCTCAAACTACAACCGCAGTTCATCGAAAGAAAATGAAAGTCATGAGAAGAAGATGAAACCCATCCCTGCACCTCGGAGAATAAAACAGGATAAATCAATAGATAAACCAGTTCCTTCCCCGAGACCTTTAACCAAAAGTTTCTCTCTTGAAGATATTACTACTTTAGAAATGGAGAAAGATTCTGTTCGTTTCATACCACCTAAACCTAAAGTCCGACCGAAGCCTACTATTCTGACGAAACAAAAAAGTTTAGATCCGAAAATATTCGACACCGCAGCAAACGGAAATACCAAAACACATGTAGGGAAACTAATAGACTTATCAGACGATGAAAAATTATCGGATTCCAAACAAAAAAAAGAAGTTAAGGATCCACAAAGTTACGACGTGTCACCCTATGAAATTGTTGATTTAAAATCGAAATCTCAAGGAGACTATACGATATCTTTAATTCCAGAACTAAATCACAGTATAAAGAAAAATAATATTATTTTACCAGTACCTTTATCGCCCATTACTTCACCAACGTCACCGCCTAAGTCACCCACCAGTCCATGCCAGTACATAGATATGGAAGGGAACGTTTCTGAAGACTCTTATCTATCGCCTGTTGATGCCATGTCGCCAGTATCCAGTCCCCAAAGTGACAATCCATTAAATAATACGAATATTTTAACAAAAAGTATTAATATTCAAAAGAAAAAAGACAGTCAAAGTTCATCTTCTAATAAATTCAAGTTCAGTAAAATGAAGATACCTCGTAAAAACAAAAGTCTGATTGCAGATCAGAAACCTGAACCTGGTGTCCATGACGAAAGAAGGAGAGGTTCTGCACCCAACTTCTCAACACCTGCTGCAGATGAACTCAACCTGCTATATCAAGGTAAATTATTCTAATTGAGAGTATTTTTGTGCATCATATGCGTAGAAGCTATTTGCTATTTCAACTGTTAGGATTTATGGAAAGTTGTGGGTGTTGTCATGAATTTCTGTATCAATACAATTACTATGAGAATAGCTGCTCCCCAAAATTTACTCTTATAGCATTTCGAAACCTTTCTTCTATGAAGCTTACATTGTGGGGTGTGCACTATAGTATAGTGAAATAGAAGATAAATATTATGTGTCTCGTGCAATCTGTTGTAACTTTTAAATTACATTTAGAAAGTATGATAAGAGGTTTTTTCAATCAGCAGATTCAGGCTCTTTTCTATTTGATGAGACTCATCTAATATTCCAAGTGAATGTTTGATAGGATTATTTCTTTTTAGTTGAGATGAGACAATACTTTCTAGCAATTCTTTATATCAAAAATAGTTTGTGAAATCATTCTTTTAATGCACATGAAATACTCGGCGTGCATCAAACTTATGAACTTTCTCTTTCATAATTCTAAATATATATTATAGTATATTAAAATAGTTGCGTTTCTTTATCTTTATGTGAAATGCAACGTAGAAACAATCTTAGCAATTTTTTGTTTTGTTATTTATTATACATGTCGTTACACACAATTTTTTTCTGGCTGTACTCAACTTAATGAGTTGTATCTCATTCAGATATCTTTTCAGAAATAACAGTAGGTGAAGTTTTATTTCCTCTTCCTTCAATGTGACCGTAATTCGTTTTAATAAGTGAGCAAACTATTCTCAGTAGGATAAACATTACTTGACTGTGCATGGTATGAAGGTGGCATTTCTACGCTTTGTTGATATCGAGGGCGCACTTTAACTCTCTTTTTATAATACATTACGAGGATAACATTTGATTTTTTCGTTTGGCTCTGTAAGTCATTTCTCTTTCTTACTTTACGTATTGCACGTTCTATTAAATGCATCTTCTACTAAATAGAGTATCATCTTGAGGCTTTAGTACTATCACACTAGAAAATTACGGTAGATATTTGAATAGAGAATCATGCTAATCCACCCAAAAAATCTTATTCGTCTCTCTGTATCAAGCCAGCCTTTAATACATATAGTGCCAGTTCATAAACTGTTACTTTTCAAGAAAAAAGTTTGATTATAAATCTAACTACAACCAGATTTATTATTCTATTAGATATGGGTCAAGGCTATGAAAAGCGCAAATCATCTCCTCTCTTATACGAAGCCGTTTATGACACGGTGGATAGTGATGAGCGTTACCATGGCAACTCACAGCATGAAGATAATGAAGGATGGGCTTCCGATGAATTTGAGGATGACGAAGATTCTGACGTGGATGAAAATTATGCGGAAGTCACTCAAGAAGAGTCCAGACCAATACCGAAACTGGTTAGTCCAACCTATATCCTTGTGTTGCGATCATGTGGACGTATTATTGTTTACTTATTGTGTCCTTTATAGTGGTTAGATGTTCATATAAACTTTTTATCACCCTAAATGTTTTTATACGATCTACTCATGTTCCATTTAATAAACTTTCCCATTGTAGCATTAAAGGAAAAGAAATTCTAGACATATTGTCAGATCTACACACAGAAAGCATTAATTAAGAAATGCGTTATTGACAAATTAAGTTTGTTATTGAGTAATGTTACATTTCCTGGAATAAGATAACTTACTTTCACTTTTTCCTTAAACTTTTGGAAAAGTTTTTCCATGCAACAATGGACTGTAAATAGCCGGTAAACTGCTGTAACCAAAAGAAACCGTTTTCAAATTATTCAGTCTGTATAATTTTCTTCTTCAGCCTGAACTTGAAGGGGCAAGTCGGAAGCTTTATAATATTGCTACGGAAATTCTCACTACGGAAAGAGCGTAAGTAATTTCTTTGTCAGATAGAAGAATACCGTGACCTTCACACCAAAAAGATAGATTAGCATTATTATTGAACCCAAGTGTTGACAAGTCAATATTTACCTTTCTACTGAAGAGTGCGGTCGTTCAAAGAGGAAGCATTGTTTGGAGGCTGATAATTATATTTGATTTTTTAGATATGTGAAAAGACTTCATCTTCTAGATAAGGTACATTTCTTATATGTCTCACCTAATACTGACTCTTTCCATCGCTCTCAGGTTTTTATGCGACCTTATACATAAGAGCTCTTTTTTTGGATACAGCAATATCGGCAATATCTTCTAAAGTTTTGAGCATACTTGTCTCGTTAATATCTTCACAGTATTGCAAAAAAAAAAAAGTTCGAATTCAAATATGGCTCTATTTAAAGGTTACTCCACATGAATATAATAGGCCGCAGAAGATTACTCATTCGGCAATGTTAAGTCATTGCTGTTTCTACCCACAATTAGAGTTGAAACATGCACTAGGGAAAACAGTTTCTGATTAGATATTGGGAAAATATTTTCTGAAAGACTTGTAATATTGGAATATTAGTAGAATATAAGATAAGTGTCAGACATATAACAAAATAAAAGACAGCTTTGAATATAAGACAACTTACACATAGAATGTTATTGAAAGTCCCAATTCCATCAGGTATCTTTAATGAAACTTCAAGTTAAAGCCTCTTCTTTAGCGTTCAGTTTTTGTTTTCTCGTTTAGATATTCAAGAAAGAACTGGACGACTTGGTAAAAGATGACAGTTCTATAAAAGACTCAATAATATATGATATATTCGCAAATTTATCGGAGATACACACGTTTCATGCAGAGTTTTTCCTTCCAAAAATCGAGGAAAGAATATTTGAGTGGTAGGTTGTAAAGTTATGTCGTGAGGAGGATTATAGAAATGAATCATATTTTTCAGTACTCTGTAGATAAATCTTAGTCTCATGGTTTTAGTCTCATGGTTTGAGCAAGCATACATTTCCCTAGGGTCTACCAGAAAACTCATGTTAGTAGGCAAAAAACTGGCAAACTAATGACAAAATAAAATAAATAGACATTTTGCTATTTTTGATACCAGTTTAAAGCTTAAGATTGTCGGGGTTTGAAATAAATACACGCATAATATAAATTGTTATTATTTTATTTTTTTTTTTTGTCCTAATTTACAGAAATTTATTAAAGTGGATATTTTTTGCAAAATGGATTACTTGTACATCTTCCAAGGCCCCTACCTGTTTAATACGAGTTTCAGCAGGTGTGCCATACCAATTAAATATTTTATATATTGCCCTATCAGTTAAACAATCTTTCAAAACATGTATTGAGAAAGGTGCTTTTAAACTTTTTAAACCTTTCCTACGATATGTTTGTTCTCTCGATTACATTTTTGTGTTAACGGATGTATTCACTCAGAAATGTGGTTATGCATGTGTTGGTTCGTGTTGTCGTAACATTCTTATCCTGACACTTATCAAAATCCAATATTCAAAATTATAACATTAAATGTTATTCAATCTTGCCTGTTTCTTGATATTTGAATTCAGAAAACTCCCTTTTTGCCAAGGTTTTTGCATTTAATTAGCCACATTTTAATGTCGTGTGTCAGTTTTTCATCACCGTTGAATGACAATTTTCGTTAACCTTTGGACCCATGCCTCCCTTTTTTATATAATATTAATCATATTTTTTGTAAGGTCTACTGTCAGCAGGATCGGTGATATATTTATGAAACTTGGAAAATTCCTGCGGGTAAATTTCTTGTTTTTTTTTACCCTTTATGCAATATAAAAGCATAGAATTTAATTATAAATATTAATATTATTTATTTTCAATTTTTCAGTTATATACAGTTTTTGTTCAAAATTTCGACAATTCCACCAATACCATAACTCAATGCTTAAAAAAATATCCAAAGTTTGCGGAAAAAGTTGGCACTATACAGGTATAGTATTATTCGAGCAATAAATGTCGACTCTTGTGGTTTTATTCATTGCTTTTTTTTCATTATTTTTCCGTTGCTTTTTAAGTGTTGTCTCAGATTTTTGTAGATATTTTTTCCCATTAATGATTCAGTGGTTCTCAAGAATACACAAGGCTTTTGTAACAATTTTCTTCTTTCAGAAATATCCGGAATGTGAAAATCTGTCACTACAACATCATATGCTTGAACCCATCCAAAGAGTTCCCCGCTATAAACTTCTACTAAATGGTAAGCGATTATCTGACGTCTCGCATAGTTGAAAAGTCCATTTGTGAATCAGTGCTCTACAATGACATTAGTATCCGCCATTAGAATATATAGTGTCTAAATTAAGGATTGATCCGATGTAATGGCGTGTTTCTGCGGAGTCACTAATTCATTTTGGCAGCTAAAAATTAGATCACATAATCTAGCTGTGATAAGAATCTTTGCTTTTGTTATGTTCCTACATTCTGTTTTCTTAGCTATGTTTTGTTGCAAGAATTGAGTGAATCTTGACGAATTAGTTTTTTTTGTTTCGAGTGTTGATCGTTGGTAATATCTAGAAATAGTGTTAATTTTCAGTATCAATTCCTTTTCTACACAATTATTGACATTATTTTATAATTTTGTTAGATTACATCAAGAAACTACCTGCTGATTCTCCTGACAAGAATGATGCTGAAGGTGAGGACCTGGTTCTACACCACTTTAACATGAAACAAAGGATTGTTTTTTTTAGAGATAACTCAAAGGTGTTTTTTGTCAAGCCTATCAAAGTTAAATGTGTTTTATGGTTTTCCAAAGTTTATAAGTTCAATTTTGTTTGTTGATGCTAATAGTTTTTCTTTAACTTACCTAATGATACGAGGTTTCCATACAATTGCATAATCAGTTTTACAAAAGCGTAATATTATTGAATTTTTCATAGAATCACTGAAAACTGTTTCAATGATTGCTCAAGAAGCGAATAATTCTATGAAAGAAAATGTAGGTTATCTTTCACTTTTATTTCAAACTTAAATGAAGGCAGTTTTAACCTTTTAAATGAATTAGTTTTGTGGCCTCCTGCCTGAACCAAGAGATTTTTGTGAAATAATGTCAACAGATTGTCTTCCTTTCCATCCAACATTGTCTTTTTCCCATTATGGTCTTCCGGAACTCTTTTGTCTTTGCTTTAACATTTATGTAAAAAGTTAAACCTAAAAGAGTTTCCCGACGTTTTCCTGGGTCATTTAATATCCTTTTAAATATACGAATCATAAGGCAGTGCAGAGTCAATTTTAAATAGTTCTTGTATATGACATGATGAATACCACTCACTTTACTCAGATGGTGTAAGAAATTGTTTATGATTAGACCCGTTCTTCACCGTTTTAGAAGAAATTTAAGAAGTTACTTGAAATTGAAGAACGTATATCAGAAGGCTTAAAGGGTGAAAGCTTGGTTACTGCTAGCAGAGTATGTAGTAGTATTTCTTTTTCGTGACTTTTCAATTTCTTTTTTAAAGACTTATAACCTTTGTAATTTTGTGTATACTTCAGACTTTTCTTAAAGAAGGGGAACTCAAGAAACTTGCTTCCCGAAAAAATGCAAGCTCGGATCATAGAACTATTCTTTTGGTAAGAATGCTCAGAAATGAAACTTGATATATGCTCTAATTCAGAGATCCTCTTCAACTATGAGATTCACTTTGTCACACTTTTTTTCCATTGCTCTTGATGGAGCGTGTTAATGCTCCTTTTGCTCTGATTGTTTTTTTGAGAATCAAGACATTTTTCCGTTTAGTTTTCCGATATTCTTCTTTGTTGTGCGGTGAACGCAGCCGGAAAACTCCGTGTTCGTCAAATCATGGACTTAGAAGGACTTGTTATCGATCATGATGAGTTGCTTCCTGATCTAGCAATCCGAATCAAAACCCGGCAGCGTGTGTTAGACCTACTGCCGGATAACCAATCAGAGAAAGATGATTGGATAAATAGCATTAACAAAGCTGTCCATGAGTTCAATGATAAAAGAGGTATTCGCAAATTCGTACCTCCTTTTTTCAATATGACAAAAGCCCAGGCTTTCTTTCTGTGTCAAAGTTTTCAACTTCTTGTTGATGGGTCCTTCGTGGAGATATTCAATTCATATCTAAGAGAATAAAAGTCTTATTTAAAGAACTACAATACCTGTCACTCACTTTTGCAAACAGTTTTCAGTCAAGATAGGAATATGCTAGAAGGAAAAACTTAATTCCTCAACATAATGTTGTTTCTCATCCAGTCTATGATATGTTTTTCTTACTTTGTGATAGGATCATTGATCAAGCGTGCCATGGAAGAGAACGATCAAAAATATGATATTGACAAGCCTGGTCAGACTGCTCCACTGTGGGTGAAAGATGAGGACGTGACGATGTGTATGTTGTGTGCAGCCAAGTTCGGAATGATTCACCGTAAACACCACTGCCGGGGTTGTGGAAGGGTAAGGTGGCATTTTTTTCTCACCCTTAGTTTTTAGTTTTTTGCTTACTTCAAGTTGCTTACATTCAATATATAAGTGACAGCGAATATTTTCCAGTTCCCACTTTCTTTTTTAATTAAGCCCAATGCATTTAATTCACAGTTTATTGAGAATATGATACGATGTAATTTGGTTCCAGTATGAAACTGCCTCCATTCAGCTGCCACACTGTCAGTTTGTCTCGTTTTTGAGTTTTCAAAATTTCTGTTTTAATTTTAATTCGTGGTTGAGTTCATTGATTACAGCACCGACCGACAGATCGAACACTAGTTTCCCAAATACCCAAAAAATGCACTATCGCTCCATCACTTGTGCTGACACAGGGGCCATTTACCGGTTTCTAAATATTTTCTCCGTTGATTAGGTTGTATGCGGGAGCTGTTCGAACTACCGCGCACCGTTAGAATATATGGATAACAAAGTGGAGCGCATATGTTATGCTTGTTCGAAAAAACTCGGACTGTTGGTTGGCAAAGCTATAGACGAAAATGACGTGAAACAAAGTGCGAAAGCAAGAGATTCGACCATTGGTGTTGGTAAACGATTTGTCTTTTGATCGACGTTTTTAGATTCTTTTAGAACATTCTTGGAGCTAAACAGTATTTGTCGGTAGGCGTAGAGCGTATTCAACATCACGTTTCTTGTCTATTATCTTCCTTTTCCACATCTTAATTCAAACATTTATTTTCTGAATGATTGAGACTTTTTTGGAGACTAAGCTCTCATTTACAAGCAAACTTGAAAATTCACCTCTTTGTTCGTATTTTTCTATTTGTAGATATTTGTGGAGAGATGTTTTGGAAATCTCCGGGAAAAAATTGGAATAAGGAATGGATTTTTTTAACCCAATTTACATTATACATTCAACGAAAAAGACAGGTACTATATTACATAGTTATTGTTGTTACATATCTTACAGAAAATTATGATAAAAATTCCGAAAGTTCTTATAATAGACTAAAATACTGTGCTATACCTGAATTACTGTAAAAACGATGAATTTCTCCAAAATGCGCTCCCTAAAAGAAGAGAACTTCTTTGTTTTTCCACAGGATGTTATGGCTCGTTCTACACTTCCACTCCCTGGATACATAGTTGATCAACCAACGTCGGTGAGTTCGTCATTCACTTCTACTGGTCATATAATATTTTTTACTTTTTTATGTGCATTTTTCCCTAAAAGTAAGGAGAGACACTTTGTGTTCAAGGGATTTTATATGTTTTATAATGTATATCTTGTTTATCTTGTTGTTGTTTATCTTGTTTTCCAAAAACTTTATTAATTTGTAACAAATATATTCAAAGTTATGCTTTAAACTTGCTGTGATGAGTTTAATTGAAAATATTCCCTTATCTGATCAGGTTAATTTTATGTTTTTCTTACAATAAATTTATCAGAAGCTTGAGGCACTGGATGTTTTAAGTAACATATTGTTTGATGGATTTTCATTTACAGGCTGATGAAATCGAAAGTTCTCACCCACACTGTATAAAACTTCATAAAGATAGCAAAAAGGAGCATACTCATTACATGTCTTCTGATAACAAAGAACTAATAGAAAGGTTAGTTTGATAATATGATCTCTTTGTCAGGTCGCAAACTCGGGCTTTTGCAGTCTTTTGGACTAAAGGAGGACAAAATTACTTGCCAGTGAGAAGGTCCCATATGATTTGTTAATGTTCCAAGACATTCAAAGCATTCCATTTTGCCCATAACCTATTCTAGCCTGAAAACCCTTTGCAAAAGCCGAGGAAAATTGTATCACGTCAAGATTTGTTTTTTTCTTTTTTGGGAGTGGGGTATGTTTTTGGTCTCAGAATTACTCATTTAATGACGACATCGTCTTTTGGTTAGATGTTCCTCCAGATTGACCCCGCATAAGCTTTCCTTTGATTTCCAGTTGTATTGTTACAGCTATCTAGAATTTTTTCTTAAATTTGTTATTATAATTAGTAAATCTTATCATTTTTCATTATTATTTTTACTTTTTCTTCTTCTTTAGATGGAAAAACCATCTTGAGTGTGCGATTAAACTGGAAAAATACGAAGAACCTAAGGGTTGAATGGGTGTAGAGCTTCTTTTTGTCTTTTTATTATCATAGGTATAGAAAATTTCTTAAAAAATCAGTTTGAAAATATAATTTATTTATTTTATACATAAATTTAACTGTACAAAGTATCAAATTTTTTTCATATTCTTGGCATTTTATACCGTCTTGTTCTGTATTTATCTATTCTGTTTCTTTTTTTTTAACGGATCTTTTTTAAGTTATAGATGTTTGTTTTTTACAGACGTATGCGAAAATATCTTGAAAATAAACAAAAATTGTAGAAACCTAAAGAAATTTGGCATGTGAAGAATCAAAACTATTTTTTTAAAGAACGAAGAATCTCTACTATTTACAACAGCTAATTACATAAAAACGAATCATTCAGCAATTAAATGCAGTCAGTAGAAATACACAATACTCCGCATACGTGCAAATACTCCCGCTTTTTCTTTTTGTGGTTAGATTTTCCACAAAGGATGTATCAAAAAACTAGCATGAGTGATTTTTGAAATATCTTCACTAATACCGCTTTTTGATTGCTGACAATTTACAGCGTTAAATTATCGTTATTATATTTCTGATGTAACAAAACCTTACCTTTTTAACTCGTAAGAATTAGGACAATGTTTTGTTACATCGGAATAGAATATTGATACTTTAATGCAGAAAATTTCGCGGATTGGAAACACTGCGGATGCGGAAAAAATTTTCGCGAATGAGTCATTATTTCCATATATTCTGCAGGAAAAATCTGTCGCAGAGAGAGAAGAATATCAAGACAAAATTTTGAATTAAATATCATTGCTTCTTTTTTTAATCAATTTGTGCAAGTTTGGGGATCTTGTTTTTTTTAAAAAGTTGTTCTGTAAGCATTTCGCGGGAAAAGAGATTCTTCAGAATGGTTCGTCAGATTAATGTCAGAAACTTTCTTCCCGAAAAAGTTTCTGATATCAAAGTAGCTTAACGAGCTGTAAAATATCAGCAATCAAAAAGCGGTATTGGTGAAGATATTTCAAAAAATAGCCAAATATAGCTGGTATTTTTTCGTTGCTTTTTTTTTTATCGAAACACCCAGTACTTACGTTACTTTTGTTGGTTCTTTGAAGAAAAAATCATCTTCCCCATGGAGGAATCTTTCTACATTACCTGCCCTCTACCAATTTCACGTTGTTTTCGGATTGAGATCTGCATAATATTCAGAGGGACTAAGAAATCGATGTTCAGCGAACGTGTGAAATCCAATGAAAGGATACATCGAGTCTAACAACCATGCCTCTTCTTTTGGCTCACATCTTCACGAAATCTGCTCGTTAAGGAATATAAATTATTTTTTTTTTATGTTGTTGTTTCCTTTCAAAAAGCCGTGCCCCATTACCAAGGACGAAGATCTTTCGCTCTTTCACATGTTTTTGTATATTTCGTGCAATTTTATAATGAGGTTTATACACTCGCACTCAATTTTGAAAATTTTTATTTCAGTTCTGTGAAATATTGTGTGTGATTGTGAGACATGTTTGAAATATGTATTGATAATGTTTTTCGATAATCATAGTAATTTTATATTTTGTAAATGATCATTATTTTAAAAGTTGTAAAATTGCATTTGAATTCAGAGTTTCTTTATATTTCAAAATTTTCCGTCAAATTTTTCTATATCCTAGAAACTTTGTTCTTTCAAATCAAGGATGTATAAGGTTAGAAAGATAGAGCGCGGGACAGTTCTCTTTAACGGATGTTAGTTCTTCTATTGTTCTCTAATTAACCAATAACTTCCTAGTCCATGATTTAACGAACACGGAGTTTTCTGGCTGCGTTCACCGCACAACAAAGAAGAATATTGGAAAACTAAATGGAAAAATGTCGTAATTTTCAAAAAAAGCAGTCACAGCAAAAGCACTATCAACGCGCTTCATCAAAACCAATAGACAGGGAATATAGTGAAAAAAACTGAGGTCACTATGTGTCAAACTTTTTTTCCTTTTTTCAGAACCTTTGTAAGGTAAAGTTTCAAAAACACCCAGGTAACATTTCTGAATGACCTTTAGTATGCTTAC
>JANSTP010011906.1:0-15549 GCA_025330745.1 Cladonema radiatum
AAAGACATCGTAAAGAGTGATTGGTATATGAGTAATAAAGTACTTCTGTTTATGGAACACTCTTTTCTTTATAAAATATACAGATTTTAGATCAGATTTTAGATAAAATCTGGTAGATTTTATAAAGAGTGTTCCATAAACAGAAGTACTTTATTACTCAAATATGGTAATTGTAGTTTCTCAAAAGCTAAGATTAAGACTTTAGTAATACATCTAATTACTGAATGCTATTTTCAATGTGGCAATTTATTATATATACAATGTATAGGCATTCCTATGGGTCTTGACCCGGCTCCTTTCTGGGCAAATCTTTACCTATACCATTATGAGTGTGCTTACGTGAAAAAATTAATCCATGCTGATAAGAAGAAAGCCCTTAAATTCAACGATTCATTCAGATTCATTGATGATGAGCTCAACCTTAATGATAATAAAGACTTTAAAAATTCTCATACTGACATATATCCATCCGTGTTACAACTTAAACAGGAGTATTTTGGAACATATGCCACTTTTTTGGAAATGGAAATCTTCATTGAGGATGGAATGTTCATATATAGGCTATTTGATAAGCATGATAAATTTCCTTTTCATATTGTTCGAATGCCTAACCTTTCTGGTAATATACTAGAACATATTTTCTATGGTTCTACTATGTCTGAAATCTTAAGGATTGCCAGAACAACATTAAGATATAATGACATTCTCCCTAAAGCAATAGAACTTCTTAAAAGAATGCTTAATCAAGGTGCCAGTAATGACCGATTACTACAAATATGTAGGAAAGCCTAATGCCGTTACTCAAAGGTTTTACTTCATTTCAGAAATCATCTCACAAAATTACTTTTGATATATCTGAGCAACTAAATAATGTAAATTAAAATTTATCCATATTTTATGTCAAACATGATAATTTTCTTTCACTATACATTTATCTTACCACTTTATAAATATATTGTATACATATTTTTTAGCTTTCTTTCTATTTTCTTTTCTTTCTACTAATTAACTATGTCCTGTGTTTTTTCTATATTTGTTGATGTTTGTGCTGTATATGTATGTATATGTGTGTTCAATTGATATCGTGTTTATTTTTAGGTGTACATCCTATGTATGCCATTTGAATCTGGCGGGTGCCATCGATGGAGCAGGTGATGCTTACTCGTCCAATCACATCACAATACTTTCATCACAATACTGATGAAAATGCTCTGCAGCCAGCTGGGTGTTTGATTCGGTCCAGATAGCGATGATGGTATTCTTTATGTGGCCAATGCATTTGCCCTTTAATGTCTTGGTGTTTCGAGTTGTGTACTTCTACTTATTGGAACTGTAACATAGTTGCAGACATGATTTGTTGTTGTATAAAATAGGTGGCAGCTACTTTATACAGTGAGAACAGCATGCTAGTTCTAACAATAGTACTAGTTTATTTGTTTATTTTTTGTTTGTTTGTTTTTGTTTAGTTCTGTTGTTTTTGTTGTAGTCCTTCTTATATTTTTTAAATTTCTTTAGTAATTTTCTGTTCATATCTTTCTACTACTTACCTCTACACTTACATTTCACTCTCTCTATGTATTATACATTTAATTGCAAAATTACAAATATCTATCAATATTTTTTTGAGTTAGTCTTTTGGCCATTCTATATATTTATATTTATACATTTAATTCCTTGTTTAAAATTTAGTGTAATGGTGCTTTAGTCTGTATATTTCTATTTTTATTATAATTAACAATTCATCTCATTAACACATGGAGGTGAAGCTCGTACATAGTATATATTTAATATTTCTATATTTCATTCAGAATGATAAAAATTGTGGTTTTTGTTTTGTTGGTTGTTGTCGAATTGTTATAGTTTTTTTTTGTGCAATAATAATTGTGTAATTACTTTCTAAATTATGATTTTGTAGGGTAGAATAAATTCAATTTAAAAAAAAAGAAACAAGCAATTGTTCTTTTATAAATTTTCCAAATCTCTATATTATGTGACCGTAATGTCCCAGGTTGCTTATAAAAACATTTAAGACATTTATTTAAAATGTTAGATTCTTAAGGAATTTAAAAAGTTATAATTAATGTTTACTTGAAGTAAGTTTAGAAAAGTAATGAGAACTAATATCAGAATTGTTAAAATGTATTAAGGAAACATGTATTAAGTACCAAAGAAACAAACAATTGCTTTTTGAAGTTTCATGTTTTGATGCAAATGAACTAGCTGCACCATTGGTTTGAAGTTTATAGCAGCCATAATGAATATAGGTAATTTTTCAGAATTTACGTATTATAAGTTTCAGATAATTTTTTTTTTTTTTCTGAATGTTGGTTTGAACAGCAGTCTCTAGTTTCTATGCATATATGTAACTTTTGATGTTCAATTTTTGGAAGCAAATAAAATGTTTGTACATAATTGCAGTGATATAAATTAGAGCAGAAAGAGACGTATTCAAAGTCTTTAACTAGTTTTGTTTTCCAGATGAGGTTATTTATTGTGCTACTTTTATTGTTCTCAAATGTGGCATGTGGTTATTTAAAGTATAAAAAATCTGTGCCAGCAACCTAATATTATGTTGCGTGATATTTAAAAAATAAGGAAAAACGGTGTCTGTTAAATGTGCATCATAAAACGTTTTGATTTCATTTTTCTGAAATCTTATTTTTCTTTAAATGAAATCTTAGTTAACAATTTTAGGTAGAGACAAAGAAATGTATGCCAGAAGGATCTTGATAATAATTTTGAAACAAAGAGAAACCTACTATTTTAGCTCATCAGTCTCAATAGAGTAATCTTTTTTTGTTTCGTTTTTATTTATTTGTTCATTTGTTTATTTATTTTTATTTTTGGTATGTCTTTGCATACATAGTTACATAGAGTGCTGATGTAAAAATTATGAAGTCATTTGTGAAAAGTCTTTTTATGTTGAGCTTTCTTTTATATGAAGTTGTGAAGTGATACTTTCTATTCCCGAATCTGATGGAATTTAAAATTCACAAGAGTATTGGAAATTATGATATACTTCCCCCTTATGAATATATCTAGTAAGCAAAAAATATTTCTTTCATGAAACTATTTTAATAGAATAATAAAATGGCATCTAATATAAAACTTTTTTCTGAGGCTTTATCTTTACCAGATATTATGGGATTGCTTGAAGAAAGAGTTAAAGGATGATTCAAAATAATCTTTCAAAGTATGTAAAAAGATAGTCAGCTGTAGGAACACTTCGGGCATGACAAAAAGTTGAGGAACATAATATAGTCCCATCTCAGAGTATACAATTTTCCTAAAGAAAAAAACATAGCAAACCAGTTCAACACAAATAAATTTTGTGCAAGCCAAAGCTAAAATAGGTGCCATTGGATTTATGATTGCAGCTGATGTCCTTAATTATAGTATGGTAGAATCAAGTGGGTTTAAAGACCTACTTCACACCTCAGAGATGAGTTTTTAAGTTATTTTGAAGAGACAATTCACAGAAAAAGTTGTCTCAGAAAGCTCTGATGGATTATCACAAAATTTCTTACTGGCTTTTGTGGCTCAGTTAAATTTCGAATAGATATATGGAAATTTGAGCACCAAACGAAAAAGAATATGGCTATCACAGTTCACATGGTTCCTAAAAAGATTAGGAAAAATGCTTCGTGTTGAAAAATGTTTAGTTGACATTGAAGAGTTTTTGTTAAATGGGTGTGCTTACAAGATTCTTAAATTGGTAGCTACTTTCTTTTCAACATTTTTTTCATGTTGCTTTTACTACTTCCTTAAGTTTATTTCTTTATCTCTTTATTTATTTATTCTTATTCTTATTATTTTTATTAGTATTATTATTATTAATTTACAAACTTTTTGGGACTGAAGAATCATTTAAAACTAAATTTATGTCGGTGTTCATGGGAATGTTGCCAAGCAAGATACTAAATGCTCAGCAGCTTGCTTTGACCATTGGTTAAATTTAATAGTGGAGGGTAAACTTAGTCATTAATTTTCACTTAAATTTAATTTTTACACAGTGTTTATCAACTACCATGCTTTTGGGCCGGGTAGAAGTTTATTAGAAACACAATTCTGATTAACTATTGAACACAGTTTTTTTAGGGAACGAGCCAAAGTCGTGTATTTGGTGTCCAAAAAGTAACAAAGTAAATAACATGACTATGCAACTCACGCTTTTAACTTTCATTAGTTAAATAAACTTTTACCTTAGTAGAGCTTAACACAGCAAGTTAACAAGTTTATGGTAGTTTGACCGAAGAGCAGGACCTTTAACAGTATTTGTCATGAATATTGGGGCAAATGCTTCTACAATACAAGATGTATTTTTTTATCGGTATTGATAAAAAATCAGTGGTCGAATCTTACCAAATTATTCATTTTCTATTCATTTCTTGTTAATGTTTGATTTCCCTATATGATTCACATTTTAAATGCCTTTATATACTGTTACTATATGGTAGTTACATCTACCTAGTAATCATAGCAATATTAATTGTATAATCATAACCATTATTAATTGTTTTCTCTTTTATGACTCCTTTCATGTTCTTAAAGGCTTTGGAAATGAAATAAATAAGTGGAATTCAACTTTCTTGGATCGCACGTGAGTTTTTTCTTCACAAAATATATGTATATTTAATGATATTGAAGATTATTTTGGAAGTAGTGTTTGGAATAAACTTGTACTTGACTAGGGGTAGGATCGTCTCCTTTTTCTTTAATCGCGAAAGAACAAGAAATTATTTCATACAAACAGGACCGATTTAAAAGAAATATATCTTTTCCAAAATACATTTTTCTCAATGCTATTGATGAGTGGGATAAGCTTGACATAGAAATTCATAATTCTTATTCAATATTTTCAAGAAAAAGTTACAGACTTTCATTCATCCAGTATTCGACCTGTTTGTTGTGTTAACAGTCCAAAGGGTATATTTCTTCTATCGAGATTGAGTCTCAGACTCAGTCACCTAAGAGCCAATATAAGCACAATTTAAATCTGATTGTGAAGACAGCAAACAGCAGCTTTTATTTAATTTCTGCTGTGTAATTTTTGTATTTAGCTTTGATGAATGGCTTTCCCATCCTAAGCAATGAGGATAAAGTCTTGGTTTCATTCTTATAAGATGTTGATTCCAACTAACTGATGTCAACAATAGATTTTTTAATCTATTAACAGAATTAATTTTTCTTTTTCCCTTCTTAATCTTTTTGTTTTTATTGTTTTTGTGTGTGTTGTCATAATTGTTTCCTTAAAATTGATTTTTGACATCATTTTGACAATAAATGATATATTTATAAATAAAATAGCATTATTTTAAGATCAAAATGTATCATATATATAATATATCTATCAAAATATTCAGGCACAGTTAACACTTTGTATATTGAAAATTATCACAAAAAATTTGAATTGCACTAAGCACTGGATCCAGAGTATGTATATCTGGTAAAATAGGCACAGGAGTTGGATCTTTAACACTGGACTTATTCCACCCTTCTGTCCATACTCTGTTGTAGAATGTTCTTGAATAATGCTCTTCTGTAACAAAGTTTATTGGGCTAAACTCTTGGGTTTCATCTGTGATTTTTCTTTCTACTGGGAAACAGAAAACGTCTCTTGTTGTTCAGGAAGTTGATACAGTTAAAATATTCTTAGAAGGCCACTCTTGAGAACCAAGAAATGTAGCTTTTTTAGAGAGGTGTCTATCTTGTTTTATTGTACCAGCGATACCATTATTGTGATCAATTTGTTTCTCCTGAAGTAAGTCACACAGGGAGGTAGCAGTAGAATGCACCCATCAATTAAGGTTGGTATTTCTACAGGAGATTATATTAAAACAAGCTAAAACAGGATTCAAGAATCTTGAAAGCAAGAGTATGCATCAATGATATTGTAAAACAGTTAACCCAGACCATGGCTTATAGGCTTAAGTAAACCAAAAACCATCATGATTTATTTTATATTTAGGGAAATGGTTACTAGTTAGACTTTCCTTTATATCACATAAAGGTTTTAGTCGATTTTTCATTATTTTTTGCCATATATGTATTTAGTCGATATAGGTAGAGAATAATTATTCTAATAAAATGCCTGAGCATAATTGAAGAGTCAATATTTGTGGCACCATGGTATTCAGTAAAATCCTCAAAGTATAAATAAAAATTCCTCTTTTATGTGCTGTAAAATGTATTATGCAAGTGATATCTTGTCTGCTTGCAATTAAAGTACTTTCATATTTGGTATTTATTTTGACATCATTCTTGTATTCTATGTAAACAACATTGTTATGCTGATTATAAGAAAAAGAGGAATAGGTTTGTGTTTACCTTTTACATGATTGTATAAGTACCAGCAAGAAATACATAGTTGTTAACCTTATGTTTTAGACAAAAAATGAGATTTATCTATTTGAAGTTTAATGACAATAGCTAATTGTGTAAAAAAATCCTGGAAAAGAGGAAAATGTCAAGTGGTAACAAAGTTTGACAAAAAATGGATATATTTGTTCAAAGAAACTTGATACTCTAGACAAACATTCTAGCAGTAAATTACTTAGTTTTGTTTTTTATCTGAGTATCTCATATTTCTTAACTGACAAAGAGACTTGTATAATTTTTTTTGCATTTTGATGAATTTAGATTTTATGTTAGTTGTTAGAATGCTATAACAATTGTAACAAACAATTTTGATGTTTATGTAGTTTTGTATGACTTGCATTATTCATAATACAACAAAATAACATAATTCTGAGACGAAAAAGGCACCAACAAGTTCCATTTATTTTTCTAGGCCAACTGTCACTTTTTAAAAGCAAGTCACATATTTTTTGCGAAGTTTGAAATCTTAATTGGCATCAGAATAGACAGTAGGATAACATACATTTTTGAAGTAGATCTCTCGGGATTGGATTGATGCTTCTCCTTGTCAAATTAGGAAATTTTCAATCATTTGCAGGGAATATAGGAAAGACATATATTTTGTATGAAATCAGCCATATTTGAGTTGTTCAACTTTTTTCTTGTTGGTAACTCGAAAGAAAGTTAATGCTGTTCAGGATGGGTATTTGGGGACTAAGGAAATCCTGAGGGGCTTTTGTTTTTTTCTAAAACTACAAATTTTATTATGGTGAGCCCTTTAGGGATTATGAATGACAATACGAATTGTCAAAGTAATTCAAAGACATTATTTCATGATTAATAATTTTTTTTTCATGGTTTTCAGTCAGAAAAATATTTATGTTCTTCTCTGAACCGTTTTTACATTAGGTCCTTACACTTCACAACCACCTGTACATTGAATAGTTCAAATTTCCATTGACAAAAAATTGTAGATTGCTATTAAAATATTATTAAAATAAATTGTAGTGTTTTTGTACTATTGTTTTTTGGCTCTGATGCTGACAAATTATTATGATTACAAAATTCATTAAAAGGATTTCAAGGCGATAATACAAGTTCAATTCATATGAAATGCCATACATGATGAAAGCCACTTTTTATTTCAACTCAATCCAACTTTTCCTTCCCAAGATATTGAGTTCAAAGATTTGTTCCTTAGGGAATTTCCCTAAAATGTGAGAGAACTTGTATTGTTATATAGTGTATAGACATCTTGAATGCTATGTATATAAGGTTATAATGGTGCTTCAGAAATAAGAGCTTTCATAGATATATATAATAATTTATTACATTTTTTCTGCAATAATTTTTTTTTTTTTGCAAATTGGCCTTAGGTCAATAGTCACAGGCCCCTTTCAAAAATTATATTGTCTTCAGTTCTAAGCTTTTAAAAAAATATGAAAATTCTTTTGTGTTTCTAGTGCTATTTGAAAGATTCAGAACTCAGAAAAAGAGTTCCATTGTTGACAAGAAGTTTTGCTGATATTCAATCGATATTGAACCTGAGCCCAAAACTAAAAGCAAAAGGACTAAAATCTTTTAACATAAAATTTGCCAGATCAGCCACATTTCAGTCACGCTATCAACATAATAGTTTTTATTTATTTCATACTTGCAAAATACTTTGTTATTTCGAATCGGATCTCCACTTATTTCATGTTATACCAAGAGCAGTATAAAACACAAACACCTACTTCGGAAATTATTCTGCAATCTCATAGAAAAAGAAATGGTAGAATGTTGTTAGTGTTATGGATCGGGAAAAACGTCAATATTTCTATCTAGTTGACTGGAAAACAGGTGAGACTTGTTGATTTTCACGCTATATATTCTTGTTTTCTGTATTTGCATATTCTTGCAACAATAATAATACTTCTTGCCGCTCTAATTAGAGTAAATTGCTTTTACAGAAAAGTTTATGAAGTTTCACTTTGCTCTGTTGACAGGAAATACAGAGATAAGCTATGATTAACCTAGAATGCAAAGAAAAATATCTTCAAATCAAAATTAGTTTATCATAAATAATGCAAAGTGTCACCTAGTAATACTTATGTATTGAACAGAAGGTAGTTGTCCCTCTGCACATGAAGAAAGAAACTAAAAAAATATTTCCATTTGTAAATTTTACTCACCCTGGTGATATCTACTATGTGTTAGAAAAGGTTCATATTTTCAAGTTTTGTTGTTTTTCAAATCACTGATTTACCCCCAATATACAGGGTGGGCAAAAAAAAGGTGACATTTTTTAAACTTTTACCAAACACTTAATTTTTTTTTTTTTTTTTGAAAAACTTTTCACTAAAAGATGACCAAGTTGTTTCATATCAACTTTACAAACAAAAATTTTAAAAACAAGATGTAAAACTTTTGAAAGTCTACATCAAAGTTGAACAAATCTGATTTAAAAATGTAAAAAACAGACGTAAAAAATGTTAAAATCATTGTTCAATATGCTTTTCTTTGTCTTTTTTAACCTGATTGCACCACAACCCACTAAATATTTTTTACAACAATATAGAAGACCACTAAAGAACGTCTTTTTTATTCATGTGATGAAAACATGCGATAAAAAGACAGAAATCTCCTCAAAAAGACTTGTCTCTTTGAATTTGATATTTTGCTAAAATCTGGCATAAAAAAATTATCTGCCATTTGAATAAACAAATCTATTTTCCTCGCAAGTTATTATAGATTGAGAAAGTTATTCAGAACAAACATATCAATCAAAGAAAATCTTCCACACATTTTTCTGGTGTAAAAACTAAAGAAAATATGAAAGTTTGAGCTTTTAATGCAATTTGACAAAATGTTACCTTTATTTTCTGCCCACCCTGTAGAACAGAGCACAGAATAAAGTAGCAAATAAAAAACTATAATTCTGTTTACCATATCTTTAGCGTCATGGGTCCTGCCCCTTACCCCTTTCATCTTTCTCCCCCCCATTTATTTCACAGAAATTATTTAGCCCCCCCTGTCAATAGCCTGCCCTCAAAAATGTTTCTGAATATTTGCAACTTTTCCTCTACCGCTCCTAAGCATAGCTTTGTTTGCTAGTATATAGGATTAATATTTTAAGCAAAATCTAATCCATGAGCTGTATATTTTAAAATCTTGAAAATAAAGGAAAAGCAGCACTTAAAGTTGTGACTTGTCATAATCAAAAAGTATTGCAGTAGAATCCTTCATAAATTAGTAAGTTGTCTTAGAAATTGTTCAGGACTATAAGGATTTATGAGGATTCCATGGGTCTAGAAATAACTTGCCATGTTTATTGTAGAAAAGCTTTATTGACCTTTCTTGTGGTCAAGTTTGGTGAATAGAATTTTTGTAAGAGTATTTTCAAACAGTTTCCATATTAATCAAGAATAGTGTCAAATTTCTTGAGGTAATTTTCAATGAGTTTACATTAAGTTTTCAAAATCATAGAGTCAAAATGAGAAAGAAAATAGCTAAAATTAAATATTTTTTACTGGTAAGATGTAGTACCCTTAACCATTCTCTTCAAGAAACCTTGACCACTATACAGCAAACGTCCCCCCTTAAATTTGATTTTTAGAAAATTTCCCCCCTTATTTAAAAACCCAAATTTCAGGACCCTCCTTATTTTAGGGGGAGGGGGCAGAAACCATGAGCATTAGCCATATCTTAGTCATATATACCCAATATATGTGTGAAGATTCTAGATATAATTGAGGATGATTCATTGATTTACAAATTCACTATTCAACTTTTCTTATTCTTATTTAAACTCAATTGGTGCAAACTTACACTAAGGTTTTCAATTTTAGCAAGGGATTGCTCAGTCAATATGATGCTGCATGCAGCTAGTGACTATAATTTATCTTTAATACTTTGTTTTTAGAATGTAAAGAAGATTTACTCAATGGATTGGGAGTGGATTGGAAGTTTTTTATGCGATTCCTTAATCTACCAGAATGGCTAATAGAGAAATCTGAGAATGAAGAAATAGATGTTAAGGAGCAAGCATGGAAAGCATTAGATGCAACATTAAATTATAACGAAAATAATGTCTGTTGGTATGATGTGAAAGAAACTTTGTGTTTTCTTGAAAAAAATGTTTTACTAGCAAATCTTGAGAAATTACTTGAACTTCAAGGCATGCCTGAAAAAAGAGGTGAGCATATATTAAGTAAAATTATAAGAAACACTTTATAACTCTGAAAATACTAATGCTATGGTAATACAACTTGGCACATATGTAAAACAACTCTTCTTGCTCTTATCAAAACACTTTTGGTATGATGACGTCATCAAAAAATGAAGACGTCATCATTTTCCTGACTGATGGTTGTGCAAAAATTACTAAAGTAGGCCTAAACTTTGAAGGCTTGGTTCTCTTGATCTATAAAAGCTTATTTTGATGCTGTTGTCACCAAAAATCTTCAAATGCTAAGGGCTTCACATGTCTTCCAGGCTTCCAGATAATTGTCCTGGAAATCCGATTTTTTTCAGAACTTGGCTGAAAATTGGCTTTACTGCTGCTCAAAAGGCCAGTTGCCATGGCATTTGTGGGTGTGGTCAAAAAATATTTTTTTAACCAAAATATAGCCAGATAATTTTTACTAAAAATCATAAAGTATTTTGGTGTTTCAAGTCATAGTTTTTGAGTTATTGACAAAATTAGAGCGTTGTGGCGGAATCTCCCCCAACATTGTACAACTGTACAATTCATTAGGTCTAAATTCAAACTCACAGAGAACTAAAATTTGATACTCACATAAACACAATATGCAAAAGAGCCCACTAGAAACTGTTGCCTTTGAGTAGGATATGCAATTTCATGAGTTTGGAGAATTGAAAACTACTCTTAAATAGTTAAATAAACATTGATTGGCTATAACCCAATGAGTATGAGTTTGGTTTTATTTGAATGTTAGTTATGGCATCTTTTCTGTAAATATTAAAGTCATAACCCCCATCTCCATTGTTTATTATTTCAGCATGTAGAAACTGGATTGTTTTTTTATCATTTTCGAATTCAGATGTGTACTTTATATTTTCGTCTTGCTCGTTCAACAAAGAAAGAAATTCAGCGGCACATTGTTTGTCTTTAAACCTTGAATGACTGTCATCAACGTATCTTTTATATGTTTTTGGTAACATGTTTTCATTTTCAAATGTTGCTATTTCCATTGCATTAAACTCTAGATTCCATTCCATTCCATTGCATCCAACGATTATTTAAACAAAGGTGTGGACGAGAGGAGAAACACACCACCAAAAAGTAATTTACAACAGATTTTGTGCAAAAAAAACAAATCTAAAGGTCGAATGAACAGTAATCCAGGTGTCTATAAAATTGACTGTGAATGTGGAGCGAATTACATTGGAGAAACAGGAGCTAATGTGTCAACTTGAATCCCGCTGCACTAAAAAGCAGTGTTTACAGGAAAAGGCAGAACATGCTAAATCATGTAAAAAGCAAATCAAATGGAATAACGTCAAAACCATCACGATAGAGCCGAACTTTTTCCAAAGATTGATTAGAGAATCATTAGAAATTCAAAAAGAAAGTTTTAATAAACAATCCACTTCATTTAATAAAGATAATGGACGATTTGTAGAAACAAAGGCCTGCGTACCGCTTTTCAATCAAATGAAAACCAGTAGTAAGAAGTGACGTCAAACTTTGATGACAATGCATTGTAACCTTTTGTATTCTTTGTAACGATTTAGATTCTTCTTATATTAGATTGAATAATGGCATAGTAAAAATTGCTGAAAATTTTCTACAATTGAAAATATACATATGGGTTATAGCCAATCGATGTTTATTTAATTGTTACATACCTATATGAGAAATGACTTTAAAAGAGTAATCTTAAATAGATTTGTTGATTCACAATTTAATTATTTTATAATTAAGAATAATGTTTAACAATCACAAGTCTACTTTTAATGAACTTCTGTCTATATCCAAATCTGATACAATACATATACGCAATGTTAAGATTTTACTTACTGAAATGTATAAAGTAAAGAATGAAAGCACTCCTGCGTTACTAAAAGATGTATTCCCACTATCTTCAGAACATCACTATAATCTAAGGAGGAAACGTGATTTTAAAAACAGAACAATTAAAGGAAAGAACTATGGCAACCATTTTCTTAACTTTCTTGGATCTAAGTTGTGGCAAGAGCTACTTCCTCAAGTTAAATGCTCAAAAACCTTATCTAAATCCAAGCATAATTTAAATGATTTTAAAATAAACTGCAAGTGTAACATTTGTAGACCCTACATTAAGCAAATTGGCTTCATAAACATGAAAGATGATTTGAAATTTGATTAATATAAATGCATTAAAAAATTATATTTACTAAATATATAGAAATATATTCACTATTATATGTTGAGAATATTTTTATCATATACTGTTTATAGAAAGTATTTTATTTTTCCACATCGTTTATATTCTGTTAATTTTTTTTTGCATCATTATACTCGTAGGTTTTATACTTTTAGTATACTTATTGACATTAATTAAGACTATTATTATATAGAAAGCTATTGTACATTATCAACATAAAATAAAGTGGATCTATCTATCTATCTAGTTCTCGTTCCTACTTTATTATTCTGGGGGCGTTTTTAATCTCTATCACTCTCATTTTTCAGAAATGAAAGATAGTTGCGAGACCAACTCTTTGAGATTATTTCTTGTCGCATCAAAACACATTGGACCATACTGGGAATTAATTTCAAGAAATCTGTCTGTCAATGAAGGAAAAATATTGTCGATCAAGAAAGATTATGAAAAAGGAAAAGACAGAGAACAAGCCTATCAAATGTTACAGTATGTTGGTGAATCTCAAGGTTGTGATTTGACATGGAATCAGATAAAAAATGCAATAAAGATGTCATTGTCGATACCAAATATTCAAGGTTTGTTAGGAGAGATCATAAACGATGTT
This sequence comes from Cladonema radiatum, assembly GCA_025330745.1. NCBI lineage: Eukaryota > Metazoa > Cnidaria > Hydrozoa > Anthoathecata > Cladonematidae > Cladonema > Cladonema radiatum. The sequence continues at coordinate 13,333 of JANSTP010011906.1, forward strand.
AGAAGATATTGTCCATCACATTTGGCAATGGGGTTAGAGAAAGGTCAGTATTTATATGATGTTTATATTTTATTTTTTGCATACAGAAACTTTTAGGACACTATAATTGCTGAACAAGATTATCTGTTATGTTTTTCCACTAAAATATCCTGAACAGGTTTTTAGAAAAGACATGGTTGTAGTAGAGACCACTAATTGTTTTTCAAGACTCTTTTTTTCTTTCATCAATGAAATTCAGATATGAATTCAATTTATTTGTCTGAAATATCTCTGCAAAAATAGAAAACTTTTTTTTTTGGAGGAGGTGGTGGATCGGGGTGGACTGAGTGAGGGAGTTATGTGAAAAAGGCCTCTTTCATTATTTTCATCAAAATTAATAGTAGAATACTAGTAGCCTGAACTCTGCGCTAAATTCTGTAGAAATTTTTGAATATAGAGGCCAAAGCTTTGGTAGACATCATGAAAGAGTAGAAATAGCTTTCAGTAGGATTTTGTATATAGTCTCCCAAAATTTGCTTATGCATTGATACAATAAAATACTTTACTCAGCTTCCATCCAAATTTGAAACGTAGACTTTGAAATTAGCCATACTTTCCTGTTAAATTTTTTCAAGTAAACTTCAAAGGATTTGACAGTAAAATATGTTTGTTTGTTTTTTTCACAAAAGTTTTCAGTTTTACCAGTTTTGCTAAAAGCAGGAACTTTAGCATAATGCTTATTTATATTATTAATATCAATTTCAACCTCAGACATATCTCAACATTGGGTTCAGTGTGTATTTTAAGGAACAGAATGGTTTTAAGTATGATGAAAAGAAATTTTTCTTCAAAACTAAAACATTCATACATCACTTGAAAGCTTATAAGAAATTGATAAAAATATAAAAACATTTGTCTGTTTGAAATCAGGGGGTGAATTATGTAAGAAAATACAAGACTGCTTATATTTGGCAATCATAGCAGTATCAAATGTAGAAATTCAAGTTGCTGAGACTAGAGAGACTAGATTGATTAACTAATTGATTCGCACTGATTTATATATAAAAATTAAGAAAACTAATTTAACTGATACCCTTGTTAACCCTATTCAGAGTAGGTTTTTTGATGAGTGGGGTTGGTGGGGTGAGTGGGGTTGGCAGGGTTGGTAAAACATATCCCCCCCTTGTCTAAAATCTTAAAAACTTGATGAAAAAAGATGAAACTTGGTAGAATTATAGAATAACCTTTCTAGTTTCAGAAAAGACCAATGGCATTGGTCTGGGTGGGTTTGCAAGAAACCAAGAAACATCTAATATCAGGCTCTATTTCCACCTGAATCAGGTTTGTGTCTCCTGAATCTGTCCAATATGTCTAAAGCAATGTGAACATTAAAAATTATCACCAAAAAACCGCTACCCAACACCTTTTGTTTTTATTTTCATTTTTCTCTATTTTTAACACAAAATATTGTCCAAGCAACGGCAACAAACTCTGTTGTGTCGGTTGGCTTAAGTATGCTGAAATTTAGCTGAAATGTGCGCATCTAAATTTTACATGTACAAAAGGCCTGTGTCAAATTTTTTTATTCCGTTTTTTCTTTTTCCTTTTTTTTGATGGGGGAGGGGGTAATTTTTCCACCATAAATTTTTAATAAATTTTTTTCAAATACCTTTGATTTTGACACAATAATGTTCTCTTTTGATGAATTTCTTCGAGATATGACATTGAATATAATTTGGATGGTGGCAATTGATCATTGCTGCTTGAGGGCTATAGTAGTCTTCTATATCATACTATCTTGAATATACAGACTATGATATACGACCGATGTTTCCAGGACACTCTTGCATCTTTGTCCTTTATATTCATAATTTTGTCATTACTTCGACTAATCTGTTCTTTTTTCCATTTGTACGTTTTTGAACAATTGTGTTTTTGATAATACCAATAATATTATCTTTGTAATTTCGTCCATTCTACTGTATTTTCTTCTTCAATTTACTAATACATTGCCTGTGATTGCAAAAGAACCTAAAATAATTTTTTATCTTATGTTTGTTTTGTATTGTACCAAATTTGTTGATGTCCATTGTTAATTATAATAAATTTTACTATCATGATGGTAGAGGTGAAACTCCTTCATATTATATATTTCAGTGCGCAGGCCTTGAAATAATTTTTTCCTACCTGACGGACATGATGACCGGCAAAAACCAGTTCACAACGGACAATTTTTAA
>JANSTP010012017.1:0-15543 GCA_025330745.1 Cladonema radiatum
TTAGCTAACCAAACTTGGCGCATATATGGCCCATATCATTGTAAAGTTTTTTGGTCAATTTTTTTCTCTCCGTTACGTTAGCAACAGTTAATGACATCTTAAATATGAAAATTTCAAAACCTTTAAAGGTACGTTCTCGCCGAAAATTTTATACGAATTTTGTCCTTATTCTGAAAATAACCTTAAAAAATGCGCACTATTAGTCGACATAAACCGTTTGACCTTTTGAAAAAAGACAAAAAATAAAGATAACTCATTTGATTATAAATGTAACCAAACAAAAATGGCCCTTTTTCCTCAACTTTTAAAGTTCATACAACTATCTACAACCAGATGGATGAGAAATTTTCACCGGTTGCTCAAAATACAAAACTTTGAACTACAGCGGAGCCCTGCTATCTTGAACTCTGGGCGGACCGAACAAAAAGTTTGAGATAACGGGATTTTTGAGGTAGCGGGACTTCGAGATAGCCAGATTACACCTGAAAAAATTCTAGATAGATCTATTCTACAGGAGGAGAAAAAAGAAAGTAGAGAAATTAAAAAAGAAAGTGGAGAGGTAGAGAAAAAAAACAACATACTAATATGAAACGAAAATGGTTTCTTTCAGCGGCATTTTATGAAAAGTTCAAGATGAAGATTGTAATTTGTCCCAAGGAACTAAAAATTATTCCGACTTCGATATAGCGGGAAGTTCGACAAAGCCGAGTTCGAGATAGCGGGAAAGATTTCAGTTAGCGGGACCCTAAATGCTGACGTGACCAAACTTTACTTCGAGATAGCTGGACTCCACTGTATTGCAAACAGGTTTCAGCGGGAATTAGCTACTTTTAATTGTAAAACCAAAGATAAGACCAATTGTTAACTTTTGGAAATAGAACTTCAAAGACATAAACTAAAGCCTACTTCAAAACCATGGCAACTAATCGCATATCACGAAAATGCTTTGAATGTTTAGAATTAATAGTATTGCATGAACCTTTTATTTGCATGGACTGCGCTAGCAGACCTACAGAACTCTTAGGAGTGTATTATTTGCTCCTATTTCTATTGCAGCATGATTGCAGTAAATTTTATAAAAACTTGATAGCAAGACCAATACCTTGCGTTTCCTGACCAAACTTAGTAAAGACAATCTAAATCATGTGTCAGACATTCCAGAGCCTTGATTTATTGGTGATAGATCGCGCAGCGATCTGGGACTGCGCTAGCAGGCCAATACGACGCCTCAGCGTCGTGCGACGCTGCTTCGCAGCTAGTATTTAAATTAGTACGCTTAAGTATGAAGTTTCCTACCTATGATCGCATACACATAATATCATTTTCGTATTCATCATTTTCATTTCATATCGGACACATAGACTATATCCAGTCTATTCTCGCTCAAAGACATAAAAAGGATCATGTCTTAGTAATTCAGTTTTCGTTTTTTACAGATAGAACGTAATGATATAACCAATGAATTGTTACATTTTAATATATAATTATGAAGAAAAATTTCAAGGTAAAAATATTTGCTAAAATATTACTAAAAGGCTCCTTCTCCTAGACTTGGAGAGCTGGCTTAGAGGCTTTTGAAACATTTAGCCCATTCTTTATTCATTCTTCAAAACAAGACTTTGGTTGCTGTTTCTCATTACTGTCTTTTTTCAAGCCAGTAACATATAGTTAATCTGGTGTGCTGACCTCCTCCTATTCTGCGCCTCTCGTTATGGCCTACTCGAGGGGTACAAAGGGGACAAGGAGCGCAGCACCCCCGGGGGTAGGACCTCAAATGGCTCTCTTTTGCTCTAAATACGTTAGAAAAGGGCTACACTAAATGCCAAAATGAGCATCAATGATGTCATTAAAGAGGGCTAATGCAGTAAGGGGCTCAAAATTCTGTTTTGGCACCAGGCTCAAGGAGGTCTCTTCCCATTAAGTGCAGGTGCTTATCTCCTTCAAAATAGCGGCTTCTGATTTTATAGTTTGAGTTGTTTTTATGCATTTATTGATCTTCAGTTCCTTAATAATTTAATTTATTCTTGAACGATATATTGTTGAGGGCAGGAAAAATTAGTTTTTGGTCTCTCCAAACTTCTCTCTCCCCTTAACTATATCATTATATCCTATATAACTCGACAACAAATTGATATCTGAATCGAAAAAATTGCTCAGAAGCAAGGTGGAAAGAAAATAAACTCTTAGTTAGATTTTTTATTAAAATATTTTTTACACACTTCTCTAAAATAACTACATAATTAACGTATTTACAATTTTTGAAGAATTGCCCATAATACTACATTTCTACCTCAGTGGCTCGGTTTCTCGTGTTGTTGTAGACTATAAACGGTTAGAGTTAGACAGTGGCAGTCATAATGTGGAATTTCATGTAAATCGCAGCTCTGAAAAGAAATTGAGTTAAAATCGTTCCCAAAGAAGTTCAATATATGACAAATAAAAAGTTTCAGCTTGAGACAACCAACATGATTCATGATTTGTAACAAAAATGAAGACTTGCAGAGTTGGCTAAGTTAACATCAGTTAAATTTCTTAATTTTGTTTGAATTGTGAAGGTCTGCATCAACTCCAGTGTGTTTTATTTCTAGAGGGAACATTTCCTTCTTATCCTAACTTTGAAAAAGCTCATTTCAGATAGGGTTAAATTATTTGCTGCCCTCATCGCTCTATTGTGAGTCTTTCAGTAGCAAAATATTTATCTCGTGTTATTACGAGAGATTTCTCTATTTTCTACATTAATTTTAATGTTTTTCACTAAAAAATTTCTTATTTGATATTTCAAAATTGGCAAAAAAAAATTATTGAGGCTAGCAGCTAGCAACAACTTTTGAATTTTGCTATCTCAATCCGATTATTTATAGTTATAATATAGGAAAACTCATAAACGGTCAATTAAAATCAAATTCCCGTGTCCTACTTGTACAAACGTTAGAAAGAGCTGTCTCAGACACTACCTCGTTCCGAAGGGCTTTTTCCTTGTGCTGCGGAGAAAAAAGATCTTTCAGATGAGGTTGGATTTAGACAGGATTAAACCTTGGGTAGGGATATATCAGTGCAATATATCCATTACTGTTTCCTTGCGCAGTGCCAAAATCTAAATATTTTATCTATAAGAAAAAATACCTACCTTGAAAACCATTTATCATAAAGTGATGTAACTTTACTGACACCTGATATGACATAGACCAATTTTTCGTATGAGCATTTTGACATCGCATTTTGACATCATTTGTGACATATCCGAAATAAACATATTTTGATAACGTCTCGGTTTTATAACAACAAATGGCCGGAAATCGGTGATTCTAAGGTTTAACTTGAGAAGTAACTGAAATCAAACGAAGAGTACTTCTTGCTTATAGGGTATGCTACTATGATAGCATTCATTAGAAATCGTAAAAAGTAACCTACCAGATCATATTTTGAATCTATAGAAAAAGTAGACTTATAAGTATTCGCGGTATCAGGCAAAAGCAGCAAAAACCACAAAATTTTCTTCCCGCAAAGACTTCTTCCCTCAATTTAGATTTGCATTATAAAATTCCCATATTAATGATTTACTCTCAGATGCCTAATATAAGGGAGGAGGGGGTCTTAATAAATGTGGAAGGAGGTGAGAATGCTTATTAGAAATTAAGCGGTATACTTAATACGCGGGAGGGGTGGATATAATTGTGAAATCGATAATATTCTTTATATTCTTTTTTAATGCTTAAAACTCTTACAAATTTTTCAAAACTGTTTTCTCAAAATAAATAAGCGATGTGGTCTTAATAAGGTCCATGGGGTGGGGAAAAGTTTTGAAAATTTATAAGCATCTCCCCCTTGTATTTGGCACCCGAGAGTACCTTTTCGTAAACTCAAGCTCAATGTTTGGAAAATAATTTAACAACATGAAAAATTTGTTTCTGCAGCAAAAATTTTTTTTCTTGCAAAATCATTTAATATTTTGTCAACCGTTTCTATCTTTAGCATATATATCTTTACTTTTATGCGCCTCATATTCGGCACTTTCGTTTGTAGTTTTACGAGAAAGTTGCATATTTGCTTTAGTTAAAAGACAGGATAGATTACTTTAGTTAGATTACTTTACAAGTCAATGCAAATTCAGCCGGGTAGGGCAGGAGAGGTGTACACGTCAAAATAACTAACCTTGTATACTATAATTAACAAGATAAATTTTTGTGACTTAATTACTGTTTGCTTGGAAGAAATAACAAGAAAAAAATTTGAGGTTGAACCCTCCAATCGAATTGCCCCACCCCTCTACTCTACTACTCTCTACTACTCTTCTCTTACGCCCTCAAGACTTTGGGCTGGATAGGGTTAAAAAAACATATACTCTTAACTTATGGCTCCCTCGAACCTTCCAATTTCATATACAATTAACTTTTAGAAGTTATTAACTTCTTAAATGAGATTCGATTTTTTGATGGATAGTTAGTTAAACATCAAATCGGCTTCCTTATAAAAGAACGAGGGTTTCTTCACCTATAAAGCATCGTTTCTCATCCTACCTTGTCGTGGTTTTATCAATTCTGTTGCCAGTTCCGACAAGCAAGCGGCTATGAAAATAAATTTCCACCGTAGTGCGAAATAACTTTCCGAAAATATTGCCATCAAAGTTTTTCCGCCGAGCTTTTAGAGTCCAAAATTTTGGGCTGTTAATGTATGCTATTAATGTATAACTCAAGACTATAAAGAGGTATTTTTTTTTTCGATAATATCTTCAACTTGTAGTACCTAATACCTCCCAATCATATCTTACAGGGTGAATTTTAAGAGTGACGTGACTAATCTTACGACCGGCGTAGGGGCGTACCATGGATTGAGGGGGGTAAGGGGCGGTTGGGTGCGACCTACCCCACTTTTGCAAACTTTTTCCCTTTTCAAAACATTTGAGAATTAATTTTTTGCACATGAAGCAAGAAATAACCTGCGGGAGTCCACAAATAAGCTATTCTGGTGTTATTCAAATTAATTGTCTATTGCCATAGTTATTTATCATAGTTTTTGTATTGTTTTGAAGTTTTAGGAGGTTTTTATTAGGTTTTTTTTCAAGAAAGTTGAATTTGGAGTCAATTTTAACCCTATCAGGACCGGGTTTTTTTGATTTCTTAGGACCAGTGGGGGGATTCCCCTTCCCTCCATATCTCAGGTTTTAGAATGTTTTCTGAAAGATCTTTTGCACATTGTAAGTACAACCTATAAGGAACAAAATGAGACCAAAATGCTATTGCGTTATCGCAAAGTGGTGACGCCGCATATTTTTTTCCGTGAGCGAACAAAGACCTGAATTAACGTAACAGACCAAGATCTGACTTAACGGACAAAGACCTGATTTATCGGACAAGGACTTTAATTATCAGACCAAGACCAGACTTGAAATAAAGACCCAAGAACTGAATTTTTTTTTTTCTCTCTTCTTTTTCGTCTTTTTCCACTGCAGAATTTTGTACAAGTTTTATGATATAATAAAATTAAATACAATAGTAATACAACACAATAGTGAATAAACTAAAGCAGTGAGTGAGAGTGAGAAGACTAGGACCTTAAGAAGGCTGTACTTAACCTTATCACAAGGCCCGATAAATTCAAGTTGATTGATACAATTATAGTCCGTGTTATGTCATTACTGGAGAAAATGTATATAATATGAAACAATAATTATATAATGTTGATAATAATATATGATCGTGTCTATATTTATACACGAGCCCGACACAGGCAAGACACCAGCAACACGAGCCAGACATGAGCGACACGACCCTGACACGAGCGACACGAGCCAGACACGAACCAGACACGAGGGACACGAGCCAGACACGAGCGATACAACCCAGACACGAGCCAGACACGAGCCAGAAACGACCGACAAAGGCCCAAAACGAGCGACACGACCTAGACACAGGCTAGAGCAGACCTACAAGAGCCAGATACGAACCAGACATCTTTCTATGTATGAGAAACCGAGAAAATTTCAAATTATGGATATGTATATATGTATATGTTTTTTCCAACTGAAAAGAAAGTTGCTGTTGCTGCTACTAGTCTGCAGATACAAAAAATAAAAACTTTATTCTCGAAAGTATTTGGAAAGAATTCACATAAACTCGAGTCAAAGTTGAGAAGCAAATAATGCTTTTCCTTTAAAGGTGACAGTAGATTTGCCCTCCCCCTTCCAAGTCAACTTCCACCCTGAAAATTGCTCCCTGTTAAACTACCCCCAGGAAGATTCCCTCCTCCTATCGGAAAGTTGTCTACCAGACTGCCCCCTGGAAGATGCAAATGTGCTGACTGATTTTGATAGTGGTCCCACATAACGTTATTGCTGACTGAATGCTTCATGCTTTATCTCCCTGTATATGCAAAAAATTATTTACTCTCTCTACCTTCCAAACAAACCTTTTGCACTAGTCATCCATATGTTTTAATGGAATAAATGGTAGTTGCTCCCTGTAATGGAAAAAGCCCATGTCCAATATGATAAATAAATAGAGTTAATAGGTACATCTAGGGTGCTGAATAAATAGAAAAAATGAAGGCTGGTTCTTTGTACGGCAAACTATAGTCAAACTAAACTCATGGAATATTTAAGACCCATTTCAAGAGTTATTATGAAGCTCAGATCTGTTAGAACAGATCAAAATTTAGTTCTTATAAATTAGCAATGACTTGTTAGAAATGTTGTTGTAAAATTTTGGTGAAAAGCGATATCCAGCACTTTAGATAATTATACTACAGGCGAATGAGGTAAAATTGTGGTTTTTGAAAGCAGCATGCAGAATGAGGTTTTCTATGAAAACCTCCATAATCTATATAACTTGGAGAGCATACTTATAAATTGTTAATGTATGCAATCAGAAATGAATGACAGTTTGAGCTACCTGTAGGAGAGTAGGCACGTTATCTCTCTAAAATGCTTGGACACGTTAAGCTCGAATCACCTCGACTCTTTCCCCTCCACAAACATTGTAATATTTCAATCTCAATTCTTATCTTACATGTATAATATTTGCATGACACTTCAATCGAGGGACCACCTATAGGAAATCGGAAGGAATTACCGACCTTTAATGCAAAATCTAAGAAAATCAGAAAAGGCCTTATTGTCAATGATTAATGAAAATACTTCAGAAATATATTCTAGGGGTAATTATCTGGGGAAAATATTCTGGGCGGGGGGCGGCGATCCGTTTTAGAGATATTTCTGGGTTCAAGCTTCCCGAGGCAATTAAGTTGGTAATTTTCCGGATGGGGAGGGGCAATCTTCCTGGGGGGTAATTTAATGGGGGGTGGGGGCAATTTACCTTGTACCCTTACTTTTAAAGTGTTATTTGTAGATTGATATTCATTTGAAAAGTGAAGGAAAATTTTAATTAACGCATGAGTTGACGCATACTATATCGGAAATCAATTTTCATGTGTTCATTTTGTTATTTGTTATAAATTTTTGAGCATATTTTCTGAAAATTTTGAATCTTTTGCCATTTCCATCGGGGGTCTTACTGAATTGCTTTTTGCACATGCCTGGTTTTACCATTCAGTTTGGAAACGTGACTGACTTTTGGCTCGTGTCGCTCGTGTCTGTCCTGTGTCTGCCTCGTGTCTGGCTTGTGTCGCTCGTGTCTGGCTTGTGTCGTTCATGTCTGGCTTGTGTCTGGTTCGTGTCTCTCGTGTCGCGGTCGTGTCGCTCGTGTCTGGCCTGTGTCGGGCTCGTGTATAAATATAGACACGATTCAAAAAAATAGGCAACACGCACGAAATATATTTTCCACTGGGAACCGAGCTTTAAAAAAGTTCTTTCTCCTTATTGTTTTATTATTATTATTTTTTTCTATCTTTGCCTTTTTGATATATATGTACATAAGTATTTACATGGTGCCGTTTGATATGTATATAAAACAAGTCTTTGTATGGTCTTCCAGTATAAATCCGGGTAGTATAGTATAGTACGTAGCCGTGATAATATCAAACAAACAACAAAAGTAGTAAAGTGAGAAGAGCAGGACCTTAAGAAGGATGCAGTTAGCCTTATCACAAAGCCCGTAAAACTCATATAACATACGTACAGCTTCGTGTTTCTTATCAGCTTCATATGAAAACATTTTGACGTCATAAACTAATAGACTTTATTTAGATTCCCAGGGTACCGGGTCTCAGAGTCCCAGGGTCCTGGTGTCTGGGGTCCCGGAGTCTCGGGTCTCGGAGTCCCAGGGTCTCAGGTCTCAGATTCCCAGGGTCCCGGTTCTCCGTGTCTCGGGTCCAAGGGTCTCGGGTCTCACGTTTCAAGTATGCCGTTGACTATTCTTGAAAAATTCATTTTAATATTTTTTGTTCTTTGCTCCACAGTAAAGAACAAAAGTGTTCCATCTTGCTCTCAGATAAAACTCAAAAGTCTCATCTGTTAATTACCAAAAAAATGAAATGAACCAAGCAGTTCTTTAAAAATATGAGACTTCATTTTTGTCTCTCTTCTTGTGCCCCACCGTGCATTTATTTATTTTATGTGTAAATGTTTCTTTTTATACTTCATTATTGTTTTTATTAATTTTTAAGGGCGTTTCTAATAAGTGCATATTGTGTGATATATGTTTGTGTGTTGTTTATTTTCTTTGTATGTAATATTCAATTTGTAGAAAAAAAATATCTTGACCTAACCCTTTTTTAATAATCCCATGAAAATTGGGGATTTGCTCAGACCACGAATAGGATACATGACCCCAAAATCCTTTAAATCAAAGCAAATGAACCGCACAATTGACGCCAACTGACGCCAATTCGCCAAGACTCGATTCAATCCATTCGAAGAGTTGTGTTTATACAAAGCTCAAACAAACGCAAAAAATACATTAATGAACGTTTTTCGGTTAATCCTATCTATACCAGGCTTTTTGGACAAAAAGACGTTTTTTATTCGGGGGAAGGGGGAGCAGTTTTACTCCAACATGAAATTTAATGTTCCCAGCTAGCTATGGCAATGAAACTTGGTCTGGTTCTAGAACAACCATTTGTGAGATAATTTGTGCAGAAAAAGTTCTGATGACTTGATCAGAACGATGACGTGGTCGACTTTGCTGAGCGTACTATCAAGAAAAAGCTAAAAGTTGCTATTTTGAAAATTACTTCAAGACGTCATTGTTACATTTTTACATACCAAGGTTGTCAAACGGATGTTTTCGACTTGTTGTCCTACAAACATAGCATTTAGAAGTCAAAATCCCTACATAAAAGTTGGTAGCTAAGCTTTTCAAAAAATGTCCGTATGAAAAAATAAGATGTGGTTTCAAGCAATGGCTGGTAGACAGAGCTAGAAAAATTATTTGGACCAATTTTTCTTTCTTTCTTTATTTTTTTTTTCATTATTGATGTTTTTCATTATTTTCATTTTTTTCATTGATGAAAATTTGATTAGCAGTCACGAATTTGGCCATACAAAAAATAGCCATTTGGGGGTCATGCAACGAAATACCACCAGGAGATATCAATTTGACCCCTCTCCCTATTATAGATAGGGTTAAAAGATGTTCCTTCCCAAAAAAGTCGATAATAAAACTAGTTTTGAACCCTTCTCAAAATTATTTCAGGGAGACATAGTACGACTGATATTTTTCTATTGTAACGCAATGAAAGTAATAAATACATATAAAGACCAGTAGTGTCGTTTTGGGGTCAGGTGTGACACTCTTTCGGAACTAAATTCCTATGCTTTTTGTGAAAGTTCTATTCTTATATAGTGAGAAAAAGTCAAAAGTCATGATTAAAAGTGGGACAACAACTATTCCCCCATGGGTTACTTGAAGATGCTATGCTTGACCTATGCCTTATTTCACATGGACTTTCCAGTCATTCGTATGCCTGAGAGTCCTGAACCACAATAGCATTTCGCATGAAACTTCCTAGGATTATAATTTGGTTGTTTATAAACAATTTGAAATAAACTTGGTTACTATGGAGATCGGCAATTTGATGACGTCATCATTTTTATTCATTTTAAGTCAAAATTTTGTAAAGATTTGGATGTATTTTTCAAAATGACTACAAGAGATATTCCTACTTTAGTTTCAAATTTTCAAGCTAAAAATAAATTCGAAATATTGTCAAAACAACATAGACCATGCCAACCATGAAGTCATTTAAATGGGAAAATTTTGTCCTCAAAAAACAGGAAATTATAGATTCAAACCAAAAAGATGATATTTTATGAGCTCTATTTATATTTTCTGGGATTTTTATTTAAACTTGGTCATATTCTAAGAAAGGAAAATAAATTAACACTCACGTGCTGCATTTTCCGATAATGTCATCCATAAAGTCGTTATTTCTTGCCTTGCCCCTTCGTTTTTTCGCAATGATGGGGATGTCATGAAGAAAATTGTTTCCAATTTTGATTATGTAGGTACTAAAACACTTACAAAAGAAAACACATAACTAAAAATAATGGTGTATGTTAGTCAAAGGACTTCCAATGGTCTAAATTAGCTCCTATTCTCGAAAAAGTAAACTAGTTGCTTGGAAAATATTGGAAAATGGGCGCAGTCACATTGATAATAGCCACGCCACAATTTGCCTTTATAACTTAATAAGTTTTGTGAAAACTCAGAAAGGTTTTATTGGAAAATTTTTGCAGGAAAAAAGTTATTTTAGAAAATTTGGAAGCTGGGTGGAGGGAAGGAAAAAATGAAGAAAAAAATTTGTGTGTAGAAATCATGTTATAAATAAGAAATAAAACAGTGCAAATACAAAGAGCTCTTATTGTAATTTCTAAAAAAAAAAATTTTGATTTATAAATCACGTTGCCTGATGATGGTTTCATCAAATGCAAAGCGAATAGACAAATAAGATTACTTTGACAACCTGCGGAGATTGAGATTTGTTTATGTCTGAATGTTCAAACTTTTGTAATTATTTAGAGAGCTGTCAAATCAAAAAAGAAAGAAAAGCAGAAAAAAGGTTAGGAAAGCTTTAATCTAAAAAAAGGCTCTGGTGAGGGTTTGCCATCAGTGGTAGTGTCGAATAGTATTGAACATTTGTATCTTAACAGCGTTACAGATGCTGAACAACGCCTCTTCGAGAATCATACCCTCTACTGGCCATGCAATGAATTAAGATTGCTATGGCATGAGCTCAAGGGATCTTTCGGTGGAATTGGTGGTTCTATCAAATTGGTCCATATAATGGCAATTCTTATTTTTCTCCGTTATATGATGTTTCATTCTAAGATTCTGTAAAAGATACTAAAAATTCAAACGCGAATATTTCATTTCACCTCCTGAGGAAAGTCCAGCCAATATAACTTCAGAAATCCCACTGGTTCAAATCAAGAATATGCAACGCAAAGATTGTCCGAGACCAGACACTTCTACAGTTACAATGCAATGGACGTCAATTGGTATAGAGCTGGTACCTTGTATTTGGAGAGATGACTAGTAGGTACATGTGAGGTTGAGCTGCAATGTCAGAGTGATAGTGACGAAGGACACTGGCGAGGGAGTATTGACACCAACGGTGAAATTCATGGAACAATTTTAAGGGTGGATGGAGGCTTTACAAAATTCTCAAAATTGAGAAGAATTGTTTTTTTAAAAAAATTTAAAAACATGAGGGAATGGCTGAAAGAGAGGAGATTGAATAATTATTTGGGGATCAAAAAAGAAAGTTGATCGTCTTCATAGTTTAAGTAATAATCATCAACAGTCTTAAGTTATAGTCTTAATAATGCTCAAATGCGTCAAATAAATCATACAAATCATATCGCCTCTCTGTAGGATACGAAAGAAATTAGCGCCATTATATGTAACAAAAATTTATACGAACTGTTTTATAGTATATCAAATTGTCAGGGGGATTGGTAATTCGATAAAAGGAAGAAACAGCAAAAAGGGGTGATAAAATAAAAAAAGGTGCTGACTATGCCTCTGCACACTATGAATTATCATTTTTCAAAATGCTTCGCACGTAAAATCATCTAAAGTTATGGTATTTTTTGTACAGTCGATCACAGATATGGATGAGACTACCAAAAGGATCTTTGAACCAATGTTGGCTAGACTTTCACCAGGAGGTGCAGTGAAAGACTGAAGTGATAGTTCTGTTATATTTTATCGTTCTGCAATTGTTGAAGATAAGTTTGGCCAGCTGTAGGAATTGAATTCAAAAAAAATCAGCAACATCCAAAATAGAGATTATCAAAGCCACAAGGGTGGACAAAAATATTTAGGATAAAGGGCAATATTGCAGAGTTTTCAGATGTCCACTTTTCGCTAAACATGCAATTTTTGAGTAGCCAAATTGCCAAAAGAGCAAGTTTGGTGATTCCTCTTGATAGCCACGCTAAAAGGCTACAAAAACAGCCAAGAAAAGAGCCGGGTGGTTTTTATTCACCAAACAGCCCAAGGCTCAAGGCTCATATAGATAAATCGCTATCTTAATAACTAAAAATATTTTCTCTCAACTATAGCTTGTGGTGCAGCGTTACACTGAAAAAGCTAGGCACTGTGTCAATATTTTTGACCCCAATTGTAAGTCTAGGAAACAAGGATACACTTTTGCAATGTCATGGACACTAAGGAGTGTAAAGTCATCGCCTTATATTTGAGGAACTGGCTGGATGGTGAAGGTAAGTTTGGATCGCAATACCACAGCGGCAGTGATTAGGGACACTGGCAAGACGTTATCAAGACCAACATAAACTTTCATCAGCACTCATGAACTATTTATCAAGATGATAAGATGATGATTTTGCACTTAATGATTTTGCACTTAAAACCTAAACTTATGGTATCTGTGGAACTATCTAACACAGAGATGAGCAAAGCTAGGAGCGGGATTTCTGAATCAATGTTGGTTGAACTTCGCTCACGAGGTGCACTGAAAGATTGCCCTCTGTAGTTCTGTTGACTTTTGCAGCATCGAAGAAAGATTTTTGGCTCATATGAAAGAGAAAAGCATGAATTGCCGATTTGTTGGTACGACCAAATTCCACCAAAGAGTCACTTAATGATTGAGCTCATGCCATGTTAATCTTTATTTATCACATGAACAGTAGAGAGGATGACTTTGGAAGAGGTGTGGCTCAGACTATCGATGAAAGTGGCATCAAGATCTGTAGTCATGGCAGAGAAAATCGAACTACCATCCTCGCCAGAGCCTTTTTTAGATTAAGGTTTTCCTAACTTTCTTCGTCAAAGTCAAGCCTATATCTCCGCAGGTTGCCATAATAATCTTATTTGTCTATTTGTGCTGTGTTTTATAAAGTCATCATCAGGCAACGTGATTTATAAATCAAAATAATTTTTTTTAAATTACAATAAGAGCCCTATGTATTTGCGGTGTTTTATTTCTAATTTATAACATCATTTCTACACGCAAATTCTTTCATTCTATTTCCTGTGTGTGTCCTTTCTAATGGCCATGCTATTGCCCCCTCTCCCAGCTTCCCAATTTTTTAAAACAACTTTTTTCCTACAAAAGTGTTTCAAATAAAACCTTTCTGACTTTTCACAAAAACTTATTAAGTTATAAAGGCAAATTATAGCATGGCTGTTATCAATGTAAATGCGCCAATTTTCCAAGGGAATTACTATTTTCCGAAGAAACAGTTTATTTTTTCGAGAATAGGAGCTAATTTAGACCATTGGAAGTCCTTTGACTAACATACACCATTATTTTTAGTTAGGTGTTTTCTTTTGTAAGTGTTTTAGTACCTATATAATCAAAATTGGAAATAATTTTCTTCATGACATCCCCATCATTGCGAAAAAACGAAGGGGCAAGGCAAGAAATAACGATTTTATGGATGACCTCATCGGAAAATGCAGCACTTGAGTGATATTATTTTCCTTTCTTAGAATATGACCTAACGTTTTCTGAACTCCTGGAGAAAGATAATGCCGATAGTATCCATCACAAATGTATGCAGGTTTTTGCAACCGAGTTATATAAAGTTGCAGATGGCATTTCTTCGTGAATCGTTATGGAAACCTTTGCTAAAAAAGAGAATACGCATAAATTAAGTGATCGCGATAACTTTTACGAGTTTCAATGTTAAAACGGATAGGTACGGTACGGAATCTCTTTCCTATTTAGCACACAAAATTTGGTCATTAATCCCTAAAAATATTCGTAATCTTAGATCATTCACTGGCTTTAAATCAAAAATCAGAAATGGGTTTCGGGCCCCTGCGCTTGTTGATTATGAGAGCCTTATTTCAAGAATCTTGGTCGTATTAATGTTACTTGCATTTCTAAACAAACGTGTTCTTGTCTCTAAATATAATATTTTATTTGGTTTAATTTGGTAAACGCTTATTTAGCTATGTACTATTTATTGTAATGGCGTAACCTGAGATGCAGAATTTATCTAAATTATAATTTCTTTCTTTTTTTTGTCCGGTAGTTTATGCGATAGTTGACTTAAATTAGGTTTCTTGTAAATTATTATATTTTTTGCACGAAATAGCTATTGTATATTCCGTCAACTTTTCAAAAAGTATTAGTAGTAGTAGTACAGTACATCACTTGATTGCCACCATTGTCATTTCAATTATTTTGGCTATTTATTTGGCCAAATAGAACAGCAATATTCACCCTATTCCTCTAAGATGTGACCAACAAACACTAAACGATATCGAGCTGAAAAAAGTTTTGCTCAAGGTTTTTAGCCTTGCAACACCCAGAGATGTGTTGTTCATATTGTTATTTATCAAAAAACAATATAAAATCCTATTCAGTCAATTTTTCGTAACCAAACTTGGTACACATGTACCCCAAATGTTCCCAGATATCTTGGGCCTCATTTTGGCATTTTACTATGGCAACGGCCTATGACGTCATCAAAAGGCCAATTTTCGAAATTTTTAATAACTTTACGTATACTTAGTCATGGGCAACCAAACTTGGCACACATATACCCTAAATGGTTCCAAATATTTTGGGTCTAATTTTGACGGTTGGCTACCATGGCAACGGCCTATGATGTCATCAAAAGGTCAATTTTCGAAATTTTGAATAACTTGACCTATACTTGGTCCTGCGTAAACAAACTTGGCACACATGTACCCCAAATGGTTCCAAATATTTTTAGGCTAATTTTGATAGTTGGTTACTATGGCAGCAGGCTAGGACGTCTTTCTATAATAACTTTCTCAATTCTAAGTATATATCTCTGATTTTTCCTTTACTTTTAAATTTCAGCAAGGGATCGCGCAGCGATCTGTTGCTGGGACTGCGTTATCAGGCCAAACCGATGGTTCAGCGTCAGGTCAACGCTGCTTGCAGCTAGTCGCTATTATTAATAGCGTAACGTCACATTTTTTCACTTACTAGGATAAATTTTACGCTATAAAACTTCCAAGGCCAAGCTCATTTTACGTCACAAAACATCAATGACCAAACTAGCAAAGAAAACTTTTATCATTAATCATTGTTTTGATCATTAATCGTTTTCATTGGCTTAAAAAAATCCAAACAAACACTTTTTATAATTACTTAACAAATTAATTAAAAGTTAGTGACTTTAAATTATTATTGAACCGTGAAGAA
>JANSTP010012128.1:0-10170 GCA_025330745.1 Cladonema radiatum
GTCACAGACCACTTTCCAACATGCTGTAACGATGGATGGCGTCTCCACAGAAAGCCGTTACTCTCCGACCGAGAGAGAAAGTCTAGCATTATCCTGGTCATTAAAGCATTCTCGCATGTTCACCAAAGGATGTAAAGACCTCCTAATTGCTATCGACCACAAACCATTGCTTGGCATCTTTAACAACCGTGATATAGGAAGCTTAGTCAATCCTTGAATACAGTGCCTCAAAGAACAGACTCTTAATTGGTCGTTCACTATTGTCTACCACCCAGGAAAATGGCATCAAGGTGCAGATGCCCTGTTTTGTAACCCTTCCTCCGAAAGAAAGCTTGGCATTGTTGAATCACTACATGCCATTTGTGAAAAATCATTAGAGGACGACGAAAATTTTGCTGCAGATTTTTACAACTCTTTGGAAGTGTGTGAAGTTGCAAGCCTAGCATTAGTATCACCTTTTACAAAAGTTATATCCATCGATATGGTCGAACATGCAGCCCGAAAAGATGAGAACTATCAGCAACTCATCCACCTGATCTGCATTGGTTTCCCTGAAACCCGCCATTCCACCCCCATCAAACTCCGAGAATATTGGGAAGTACGTAATCGACTATCTTCTAATAATAATATTGTACGCCTTCATACATGAATTGTGATACCTTACAAAAACTGTTCTTGAACATCTTCACATGGCACATCAAGGGGTTGCAGGAATGAAAGCGCAAGCCAACCTCAGTGTTTATTGGCCAGGCCTCCACAAAGCCATTAAAGCCTACAAATCTGCCTGCTTAGCCTGTGCCAAAAATGCCCTGTCTCAGCCGCAAGAACCGTTCATATCATTGCCCAACTAACACCATGAATTCTCAGAGGCTCATTACCATATGTTGTGATATATTTACAGCTTACGGTATTCCAGACAAAATTTGCTCAGGCGGTGGACCACAATTTCCCTCACATGCGTTCGACACATTTTTACAAAACTGGTGTGTTGAACACCGTCGTTCATCTGCTGGATATGCCTAATCGAACAGGCAAGCTGAACTTGGAGTAAAAGCTGCCAAAAGAATACTTCCCGATAGCATTGACAGAAGCGGTAAGATTGACAACAAAAAAGTTGCTCTTGCAATCCTCCAGTACCGAAATTTGCCAATAGCTGATCTTAAAATGAGTCCTGCCCAGCTCCTTTTACACCGCCAGCTGAAGGATGGTTTTCCATGCCAACTTCAGTTACACCGCCTCCATCAAAAATGGATCGTACGTGCAAATCAGCAAGAGGAACTACTTGCCAAACGTAATTTGAGACTTTCAAAATGCTATAATGCTATGGCCAAATTCCTCCCTGAGTTACCAGTTGGCGCAAAAGTCATTTTACAATGTTCAGAATCTGCTAAACGTAAATGGTCGAAACTGGTACCATGGTCGAAATTTTACCCCACCGACAGCACAGGATCAAACTTGATGGATCCAGTCGTCTATCTTTCTATGTTGCCTCGGCCAACTCCCCCTCTTGCTCCTCCTGCTTGTGCCGTCGAAATCACAACAGTCCTCTATACTCCACCTGATCCTGCATTTTCCACCGATACCCCCCTACATCTCAAGCTTGATTTATACTTTTCACAATGTAATAAAGCACTAGAAAACATTGAATCAGCATTAATAAGTAAGATTTACTACTATTTTTTAGAATAATGTCCAACAAGTGAGTGAATTTGACAGTTTTAAAAAACATTTTTAGAGCTATTAGGAAAAAACAGACCTATTTTCCAATTGGGAAAACAGCGGAAACGATGAAAATAAAACCCTAGCTTACACCCTGCAGACATATACTAACAAGGGTAATATAGATTGGCCTTTTCTTTCCTTTGGTAAATATGTTTTAGTGAAGTCATTTGATGTATTATATATGCTTGGTGATTTCCCCACTTGAATACATAATCCGAATTTCCTTGTTAGTGGCAAATTGGCTGAACAGGGCCAAATTGTCTTCAGTAATCAAAAGTTATTAAAGTTGTGCTTTTGTGTCAGTATTTTAACTGCAATGTAAATATTTTACTTAATCTACCAATGATTTGAATAAAAAACATACAATGTGTTTGATATGGCTTGAAGTCATTATATTGAAAGTCCAATTTGTTCCATTTGATTTTGCTTGGAGGGACCTGTAAAAAGTGCACTAGTTAAGCTTTTTTTGCTTGGATAGTAAAAGGAAGTTCATGGAACCGGAGGAAAGTACACTACTTTTTGATCATCCTACTTATAAGGTGTATCACTTATCCAGAGGATACTGTATTAATAAGCATTCTACAAAAACCCAATCAAATCAGTCTTTGATTGACCATCCTATTGTTGATTGGAGTATACCACATCTAATTCGATTCCCAAATGGATGAGTTTCGATGTTTGCATTTTCCATAAAACGACTGCTGACCAAACAGCACATGGTTGGTAAAAATATGTGTAGTTTGTATAGAAAGAAACAAAAAATGTTTTTTTATCTGGAAATGTGTACATTGGAATGTCTTTAAATGTTAGTATGTTATCTTTGAAACTCCACGCATAGTATCTTTAGTCTAGCTCAACAGACAGAGACCATGTTTCCACTAGACGCTTCATTTTGAAAATGTTTTGACAGGAATTCTGGAATTATTGGGAACAGAAAAGAGAGCATTTCATTTTAATTTGCAAAGCCTGTTCCCACATGCCATGCCGTTTCACCTTACCTTTCATCTGTTTTTTGGCATAATTTTGAGGGTTTACCCTCCTGTAGTCTTCTTCCCTTGTATATATGAAATAGAAAAAGAAAAAAGAAAGAAAAGAAAGGAAAAAGGTAATAGAAACTTGTTACCGTTAGCGCATTTGCACTGAAAATATTTACTAAATAAGAATATATATCTTATCTTTACTTTCAAATTTTAGTGAGAGATTCTTTATTAAAAACCATTTCAGGAATGGTTTGCAAGTGTTTCCACTAGCAAATAATTAACATGAAATCAAAACAGAATGATATCATTCCACTTACAAAATCTGAATGGAGTGAGAGCTATCCGTATATAATGAAAATCATGCCGTTTGGAAATGTTTTTGTGGGAACAGAACCCCTCTTCGTAATGATTTCAAAACGAAACGTACCAGATGTCATCTAGTGGAGATATTTGACATTGTTTACACTTTTCCATTTACTCTTCCCATCTTTTTACCAACCAGGACGACCTCGCGACTGCCTAATTTTTTGTAGAAATGTAAACATGTGACGTCACACGGAAATTCATCTATAAAGTCTTGGAAATTGCAAAACTTTATATTGAAGGTGACAAAGAGTTTGGTTTGAAACCACAACACAGCACGCTGTTTTTTGATAAAGGGGTGGAGCTGAAAATAAATATTAGTAGAGAGTAAAGTTATCTATAGAATAGCAAATGAACCGCTCAGATGTTCGCACATATGTCTAAAATGCTTTTTCATACATGAATTTAAAATTATAAGTATGCTAGCGTACTCAAAAAACTCATTTTCTCTGTACGCTGATTAAATTGGGAACATTATATTTATTTTGATAGTTTTGTACACATAGAGAAGAGAAAAACTGAATGAATCTTTTTTTAACCAAAATACATTCACTATAAAATCTTTCTTATGATAAATGCGAACTGTTGTTTTATTCAGAATAAAAGTTTTCTTTCCATTTATTTTTCAGATACCTGTCCAATGCTATTATTACTTCAAATACAGCTTTTTAGCATTGTTATATTCGTCTCACATTGAATTACTGGCATACATCAAAACAAAATATTGAGTACGCTGGCTTACAAAACATTTTGTTTTCCTTTACACTGATGCACAAGCTGCAAATTTGATTTTTACACTGCTTAACTTAATGCTATTTCTAACAACATTTCGATAGATACAAATAAGTAATGGTAGAAATGTCCGTAGATGAAACATTTTCTGTTATATTGATAGAAGGAAAACATGCACAATTTAGATTTACTTCTTTAATTTCTGTTCCCAAAGATATGTTGCTGAGAATGACTTTGAGTTTGAGTTTGTTTTGATAACAGATGGGTTCATGAACTTTTCTATCGATTGGTTTTTTCCAGAATTTTCTGAGAGATATTGTACTTACATCAGAAGGTCACACATTGTTATGTAAAAGTGTATTTTATGATTGCTGGAATAACACTGTTGAGAACTATCTAATCTGCTGTGATCGCTGATATTGAGGCAAGAATGTTATTTGTTCATCAGTTTTTTCAAGCAAAAAGTTTTGATTTATGTTTATTCTGCAATACAACAATTCGTTTGAAATGAACAAAGCCAGATAATTTGCTATTTTCATATGAAAAATTTGAAGGCATTCTCAAATATATATTCCAGCCTGGTATACTAACAGATATAGATCATCAGAAGCACCATGCAGCTAGTCTGGGTGATACAAAAATGAGACTGATCAAATGCTGTAGAAACAGCCTTTTAATTGGCAACAGTACACAGCAATTGCTGCCGTTAATGCTGAAGTAGAATTGAAGTTGTACATTTTACAACAGCACAAAATCGCTGTCACAAATTATTAAATATGGTTCATAAATTTGGGTAAGCAATAGAAATTTCAAATGAGGTTAAATATTGGGGAATCAATAGTTCTGCCTATGATGGGACAGGCATTCTTGATTTTAAAAACATCTGTTTCTTATAAATACATCCATTGTCCCTATTATTCATGGTGTAATTTCGTCTTCCTAATATACAGTCAGCAGCATATAATTGCTGAGGTAAAAAATATTGAATTAGAAAGACTAGACAACAAGCTGATCCTTACTGAAGAGGAACCTTGTTAAAACAGTTATTTTCATAACCACAATATATCAAGGAAACATTGCTGATGTCAAGCAACTTGCCATTTTCTCCCCAATGAATATTATACATAAAACAGATGTTTTAGTTCAAATTATTATTGATTTGAAACCTATTGATTCCATATCCATATGGAGTAATTGGTCACTAAACATCCACAGCAAATAGTAAAACTTTTGAATTTGGTCAGGTTTTCATAAAGGCTCAATTCATGAAGTATCACTATCAATGTGCCATGGCCCTTGCAAAATCTGCATACATAAGCAATTCATGGCATATGACTAATTTTTCTGGGACTAACCATTGTTAATAAAATTATTAAAATTTGTACCAAGTTTGGTAGGAATAAGGTGAAAATCATCCAATTCAGTTCATCATGATTTCATTCTCTGTTATTTTCTAATTTCCCTTATTTTAATATGATAATCTGTAAACTGTTTAACTAACATGTTCCAATTTATTACAATTAAATAAGCTAAATCTCCAAAATTGGCAAAAAGTGTTTTGACTAAGAGGCAACACAATGAAGGAAATTCTCTTGTAATGTCCGATTAATGTTGCTTGTGTTTTTAATGGAAAACTGTGTTACAACTATGTGTGTGTTTCCAAAAGTCTTCAACCTTTCCACGTTTTTCATCCACCAGTTTCCGTTGCCCACGTATGTTATTTTAAAAAACGTTTTGAAAAAACATTTTTTTATCAGCCAAAATGGCTTAAAAGCTACTAATGCCAATGTAGAAATGCATATTTTCGAGTCTTTTTGTAATTAGATCATTCAGAATGGTCTTTTTCATCTTTTGTATATTAGCTTACGCACTCTGCAATTTGTACCCTTTTTCTATGTATTTTGAACTTGATAGCATCTCAGTTCTATCAAATAATTTACACAGAAGTTCTTCAAATTATTATTATTATTTTTTTTTTTATTACAAGTGCATTATCCTATTTTATTTGTTTTTTATTATGGCTTAAACTTTCACATTCATTTTTTTAGGTCAATCAATATGTCACGAAACAACATCCAAGAAATTTATTCATACATCAGGTAAGTATTTTTTGCAAAAGTTTTCTTTAAAATGAAAGTTGAAATGTGATTCAACATTTGAAAAGTATCAGGAATTGTAACAATTGTATTGCTTGTTTGATAGGCATATTGATGCGGAAAGATTACTACGAAATTCTTGGTGTACCAAAGAATGCAAGTGCAGGTGATATAAAAAAGGCATATTATCAAGTAAGTATATGAATAATGATTAATTGTTTTTTTTGTGTCACAAAGGAAGCAAGTATTCTTGTTGCTTTTATTGTGCTTTCTCATGTCCAGAAAACATAGGAGGAGGAGGAGGGGCAAATTGAATCGACTGATGAGACTGAATGGCATTGCCGAAATGTTGTTTCATGTAGTTCTCGCTGGAAATATATTATATTTAGTTTCTAGGAACTTTTAGTCCATATTATCTTATTTTGCTGAAAATTGACTCTGAGGTATTAATTTACCTCAAGTCATTAAAAATGTTTTTTTTATTATTATTATTATTATTTTTTATCCCAAATGTATTTAGCTTTTTTGCTTATTACTGCACTGACTGTCTGAGACATGTGAAAATATGTAGTAGTTTAACTCATTTGCCAGGATGTCCAACATTTATAAGATTCGATATCTTAAATTTGCTGAAATATTCTTTTGAACGTTTATTTTTCCTTACAGTGTAATGTAAATAAGGTCTAACTTTTCATGTTTAAGCATGATTGGATCAACAGAAATAAAATGTTAGGAGGCTGAAACATCTGTCCGTCAAAATAATTTCTTCTTACTGTATTTTCTGTTTTGCACGTATTAGTTAGCAAAGAAATACCACCCAGATACAAATAAAGATGACAAAAAGGCAGCTGAGAAGTTCCAGGAAATCCAACAAGCTTATGAGGTATTTTCAAAAAAAAAACTTTTTGTAAAATATTTTTTCTTTTTAACTTTCATCTGGTACCCTGAAAGAGCAAAGTAGCAAGAAAGCACTGAATTTTATTTCAGTTTGTCTCTTTTGATAGAAAAGAATAGCTTGCATTAAAGGTAGTGTTCGCTATATTATTGGTATTTCAGGTTTTAAAGTCTTATTAAAATTAAAGATCATAAAAAATTATGAGCACTGGTTTTTGTTTCATCTCAATCTGATGTTGCAATCAAAAGTTATTATCATTTAGGTTTTTAACAAATTACAGAAAACGGGAAATTCCCTTATTTATTTCTTGAAATTATGTCATCAAGTGCCTTGGGAAATTTTTAAAATATTAATATCCTTATAGCTTCTGAATAGATAATTTTTTGTAAATAAAACATTTCTCAAATGATAAGTACTTATCAAATATTAAATTTTTGTCTTAGTTTTTTGAAAATCAATTTTGCTTCACTAGCCTCGGGCCCTATTTAGTTTTTGGGCCACATGCTCTAAACACCTAAGCAAAATAATTTTTGACTTACATGAAAATGGTTTTGGTATCTGGATTTCAATATTCATTATTTCAACATTTCAATGTTTTAAAAAATGTTGTTTGAAAATAGTTTGCTGTATCCAATCGTATACATTGAGAAAATATGATTAAATGATCTCCATTTAGATATTAAGTGATGATAAAAAACGTTCAGCCTATGATCAGTTTGGTCAGACAGATTTCAGTGGAGCAGGTGGTGGAGGTCAGGACCCTTTTGGAGCAGGAGGTCCGTTTCAAGGAATGAATGTAGATGATATATTTAAGCAGTTTTTTGGAGATCGAGCTGGTGGATTCAGCTCTTCTTTTTGTTATGAAGATGCAAGAGCTACACAGGTATACTTGAACTTTTGTTGGATGAAATTATTCCTATTCCTTACAAAAGAATACTCGCTCTTTTAGTGTACTATGTTACTACTTTCTTACATTGCACTTTAATCTGCTCATAAAAGCTCGTTAGGTTCTTAACGTGTGTTTTTTTTGTCCACAGAATTACATATTAAACATATCATTCATGGATGCTGTCTTGGGTAGTGAGAAAGATGTCCGCGTCTCCACACAATCAATATGTAATAGATGTAATGGCAGAAAAGCCGAACCAGGTTCTACTTTGCAGACTTGTCCGAAATGTAATGGCTCTGGTGAGGTATGATGTATTTCAAGCTTATGTTGTGTGTATAGTTCTTGCTTTTTAGTATCGTATTTAAGATAAATCTATTTGATTTTATGATAATGAAAAGATATTCTTTTTTCTGCCCCAGAAATCGTTTTCAAATCCTCAGATTTACTCTTCTGGGTAAAATTCATGATGTACTTTCCTTGCTAGAACTGTTATCTAATACTTCTTTAGAATTTTTCATTTTCGCTTTTACCTGAAAGTTTTACATAAAGGTTCTTTCTTTTGGGGTTTGAACACCCAAATATGCCTTTTTTGTTTGTTTACATGGTTTAACATTTCTTGCTATTGAAAATATGAGAGTGTATTATTGTATGTTAACAAGAAACATAAAATTTTTAATGAAATTAATCAACATGACTATAATATCACTTCACCTATTCTATTATTTTTGGCATTTCAGGAGCACGTTTCTACTGGTTTTTTCAATATGAGATCGACTTGTCGAAGATGTAAGGGGCAGGGCACAATTATCAAAGATCCTTGTCGTAAATGCCATGGTAAAGGGACCGTACTTGAGCGGAAAACAGTCAAAGTACCTGTTCCTGCAGGTTAGTGAAATATTGATGTGATTTTACTCTTTTGCAATCAAATGCCTTCCTTATGTATGTGATCATGTACTGCAATACTTATCATTGTTTTTCATGCTTCTCATTGGTTGATAGTTCTGTTAGTTCTAAATTCTTATTTTGATGTGCTATTTGTCTGCTGATATCAAATAGAATTCCATGTAATTGCTGCAAAAATTGCTTTTAATTACCTATTTCTTTGGTAACTTTTAAGTCCTTATATGGGTTCCTACCTTCATAGCAATTTCAACTTTATCCGGACAGGTCTTGTTGTTTGAAAATTTTTTTTTCTTTTTTTTGGAGTGGGGGTTAGGGTCATTACAAGTTTTCGAAACAGGCATGACAATAAAGCTTCAGAACAACTCTTTGTGACATCACTTTAGCAACAAGAAAAAAAAGAAAAAGAAAAAAATGAAAATTGAAAAGAAATTGAAAACAAAAGAAAAGAAATTGTCATATGCATGTTGTCGAGTCGATGCTATGTACACCTCAGATTTAGAGGTCAAAGTTAATGCCAAAACAAGTGATAGTAGCTAGGTTCTTCAGGGCCAAATATGGAGAGGGTGGTTTCAAGTAGTGACTTTCAGACAGATGTTCATTTTGGCATTTCTTTTTTCAGAATTTTCCTGATAAGATTTTATTATAAAAAATTTGGCCATAGAAATTACTTTGTCGTAGAGTTAAAGTAAATAAAGTTCCACCTGGATATGGTTAAGGATTTTTTTTCTTTCTAGCAGAGGTCGTTTGTTAATTTTCTTTAGAAATGGCCACGTTATTTTTTATTTTGACCTGCTAGTAATAGGTTGTCGTCCATTATTGCAAAGAAGACACACTAATGATAGGTTGGTTACATGTTTTTGTGACAGAAATAAATTGTTGATGACGTCACTACTATGGAATTTCACATCTCAATTATATGAGGATGCAAAAAGTTGACACTTAGTCTTTACATCAACTTATTACATATATTAATTTACATTTTTATTGCCAACGAAAAAAATTGTTTTGATTTGTAGCAGCATTTGATAATGCTATGAAATTCTTGATAAACATATAAAGTTGTTCCTTCTCTTCGTAACCTTTAACCTGTTTTTATGACTATAAAGCCTACCACACATAGTGTTGATTTACTATAGAGTAAAATCAGAATAAAGTAATGGCTAAAATCTGATCTGATACAATAAAGTAAACTGTAGTTGTATGAGATGCCTATGATCTTCTTTAAATAAAACTGCTTCATGTTAATGCCTAACCTGTTATTCATGAAATTATCTTTGTTCGAGATAAGAATCGAAGTAGCAGGGTTGAAATATGGCGTTTCAAAACAACCTGCTTATTAACTGTCACAAATTCATATTTTCAGGTATAGAAGATGGTCAAACAATTCGAGTCCCGATATCCTATGGGGAAATGTTTGTCACTTTTAAGGTACTTTTATCATAAATTTGGCGACAGTCGTAATAAATTGTCGTTGAAGTTTTATTAGTCGTGACGAATTGCCAGCGTGTATGAGTAATAGTCTGTTCATGTAAAAACATTGTCGGTTTCTAAGCTGTTTGATTGTTCACAGTATGAGGCGTGTTAGTAGAA